>OY740775.1:35822727-36128386 GCA_963513935.1 Aphrophora alni
AATAATAACATTATAAATGTATTTGTCTGATTACAAAAATGCATTATAGAAATATAACCTTAAATTTTTTGTACACAATTATCAAATACTAATAAAATAATAACTGCTGTAAAAACTACCGGAAACATTATTTATAAAATCTGAATTCACCTACCTTCAGCCAAACAGCCTACCTTTTTAGTTCAATTCAATAATTATTTAATATTGGAAATATAATTCCAGGTGAAGACAAATTTTACAAACCTCATTCATGATGAAAATATTATTAACTGAATAGTTTTACACAGTAGTTGAAGACGAATTATCGAACATAATTTATGATTACACGAATACTGTTGTATCGATAAAATCTCGTTGCTATCTCGATAAAATCAAAAATATATGCAAAGAAACTATTCTAATTTAACACTTGTTTTGAGCTATTTTATTATGTTAAAGATACGTCAAAATAAGCTTATAACTTTATAAAACCTAATCATCAGTTAGAATTGAGGTAAAAATACAAAGTTGTTTATGGCTGTTGTGAAAGATTAACACTGTGCTTATGTAGATATATATTAAAATTAAATAACATGCTACAGTATAAACCACCAATGAATAGTTTTTACTGAATCTATGGAAGTAGGACTTGCAACATTTATTTTTATTCCTTGTGGCATAGATTTTGTCAATAGAGATTAGTTATTAGTTCATGAACCGTTTCTATATATATAGATTAAAGAAAAATTGGACATTTCATTCAACAGGGGTTGGGTACATTGTGAGAAGTGACGGCAGAGCGATACAACGGTGCAGGCTACAATATTCCATATTTCATAGCGATACTCTAGTTCAGTTGCCAATTAAGTTATCCAAGCTATTAACTCATTGAGCACCAAATATCTTGTTCATCCTACAAATTTTTCCCCCATAAATACCAAGGATGAGCCGCACTTATTCGCCTATTTTGCAATTTTTTAGTATTACCTGTTCAGTCTCTATGAAACCCCTACAACTCATAGTTGTGACATTAATTAGTCAAGTTATACAAATGGTTTTCAGGGACATGAGGGCATTTCAGCGTAAAACAATCCACGAAGTTAGATTATAAAACCAATTTTCTATTCTAATTAATTTGATAATTACCAAATGTGTATAATTTATATAGTTAAAAAATCTTTCTTTTTACATATGAAAATTTTCTATCCCAATAAACTTATGATAAGGTCACATTTCATTAGCTGAGAAATGAAAACAGGCCAACAAATTTTACAAGTTGGTGGACACATGAAGATTGACAATACCAGATTCGTCTATTACGTCAAAAGTAGATGCTAAGTTACAAAAATATGCACCAGAATTCCAGGCATTGCACACAAGTAATAAAAGATTTATATTTTGAATATTAAATATTTTAAATTCTAGCTTGAGGAGACTGCTACCATGTCTTTAAAACAAAGGAAAATGTATAGTAATCCAGTAGGGTACGAGCTACTGTGAGGGTTTGAAAGAACATACGAGATAGCAAAGGAAGCAACAAGCAAAGATCTAGTACATTACCTCAAATGCTCTTCGGAAAGGTGGAGGAAAGCTGTTTCATATTAGATAACAAAGAGCGCTAGCACACAGGAACGATGAGAACACAACTTTTCCAAATTAAAAGGAGCCCGCTGATCCTTCCTTACACTGTGACATTGCCAAATCTATAATTTCCTTTGCGTAAAGAGCAAGCATCGGCCGTATTTATCACCGAACACTATTTTCAGCGATTCAACCTGAAGGAATTCCCAACTTGGTAGAGCTGCCGAATGGAGGAAGAGACCTTGGACCACATTTTCCTTTGGTGCTTCTCACAGAACCCAGTGAGAGAAATACTGAAAATTGAGATTTGAGAGTGGTGAGCTGGTGAACATCTTAAAGGAGAAATGATCCTGAGCACTAGCTTTTGTAGTATATTGTAGACATCGGGCCATGCATGAGGGATACTTGATCGTAGACGCCCACATCAAAAAGTAAGAAACTCTAGCTTCTAAAAATTATCATCTTGTTGCTGTAAAATGCAGTAAACCCGTGGTACAATAATCCATATTCAGCACACTTAAAATGCAATTTTCTGTGCATTATATACAATGTAGTAATTATCACTAAACAATAAAAAATAAATATTTGAATCATACTAAATGGTATAATGTGAAATACTTTGATTTAAATGTGATAAACTTACAACCTTCATTAAAAAAAAAAAACCGATGACTGTAATTGTAACCGATATAAAAGTTTATGCAGCAAAATATATTAAAACTCAAAGAACAAAAATATGATTCAATTTTTCAAGCAGGAAACTTTGTCAAAAAATTGTTTGAAAAGGTTGATTCAACAAACCTTAACGTAGTTTTGGCACGCGGCTTATTTGAGCCGTAGAAGGCATTAACGGTAGACAGACAACTGTAAAAAACTCTGATATTGCGACTCAACATTAGGGTTACTTAAAATCATCCTACCGAAATAAATGTTATACCATTGTAAAGCTGACGTTTCGTAGATGCATATACATGTAATCAAAAGTTCATAAAACGCTATAAAAATATTTAATTAATTGGTAAAGTTTGGTGTGTTTTACTCGTAAAAATGGCACCTTGCCAACTAGCATTACAATATAAGCGTCCTACTTTGTGTAAAGGTCAGGAACTGTAAATTATTTCAAATAAATGTGCAATTGTACTGTTTTTAGTACAAATCTTTACCTATCCAACAGAGTTCGCCACATGTCTATAACTTTTATACTATTTAATCTATAAATTAGTTACGACAAAAACTCATTTTACAGATGATTTCAACAAAAAAACGTTGTATTCTTCAACTCAACCTTTAGCCTAGTAAATGGAGTCGTAGAGAAATGAATTATACACCATTGAAAAGCTCGTGTTTCAATCTTTCAAAGCTGTCTAACCTGAATTTCATAGAGAGAACAGAAAAGACAGAAATATTTCTCGTAGTTCGGCAGTTTCGCAAAAGGCGGCACCATGTTACGGCAAAAGTTAATGCCAATTCCAGGGTTAAAACATACAGTATGTTCCAAAATTGCAGCAGATAACCAAAGGTCCAGTTGATGAGGAACTTTCATACAATCACGTTTATCACTTTTCTTACGATCAAGTTCATCACACTTCTTTTAACTATCGGTCAGCAGTTGTTTGAAGTCTAGGTGAAAGAGGGTTTTCATTTATTTATGAAATGTTGGAAATAATACACCAAGGTGTTAATATTTATTTAATTAAAAACTATGTTGATAATCATTTAATTGTTAAATAAAAAAGATGCAACATTTAGTAGTTGTCGTTTTCCATTTGTATTGTTGACCAATGCAACTGTTGTATTATAATCTTTAAAACAAATTTTGTTTCCAGTTTATTAGACTAAAAAAGAAGAAAAAAGAACGTAGACTGCCTGTTTAGTCAAAAGCTGTAGAAATAATTATATATATATTATTATTCGATGAGTCCAAAATGTTTAGAATAATCCTCAACATGATGCAAAAACATCTTTACATGAATTTACTGTAAATGTGAATTTGTTCATGGTTTGGGATTTTTAATCAAAATGTGTAATAAGATAAATTTATGTAAAAGTTGATTATTTCTAGTCCGTTTAAACAAACACATTATAATCTCACCAAAATTGCAGCAAATAGGGAAAAAACCAGCAGATAAACAATTTATACAATAATTTAAACAATTTTTCTTAACCATTATTGAGCAGTCGTTTATATCTCTAGAGTCAATTTATAAGCTTAAAAATATTTTATAGTAAATGTTGGTGTCTATATAATTATGGATTAAACAAATGTTGCAAATTTTAAGTTGCTGTGTTTAACTTTTTATATTACTGAATATTACCAGTCATAATAAAATATTTAGCATATTTTTGTAATGGATTAATTTTTTTTAAATAAAATAAAACCGAGAACTACATAGCAAAATGCTACCATCTTCAAGTCCTGCTTCTTGTTTACACTTTCAAATTTTCGTTTCACACCTAAAACTAAATAAAATTGCTAGATGTCTCGACATATTACCTACTTGTTCAACCAAATCAGGTGAACAGATAATAAACTTTTAAAATGAGCTCTATGTAATATTCCGCCAGTATTAATTTTCCCAAAATGAAAAATATTGAATATTCCGCTGGCACATATTTAAAAGCATAGAAACAAATGTATTTTGTAAATTGGCCGGAAAAGGGTAGCACGATAATAATTGTGTTTCCTTGGTAATCTGCTGTCTTTGTTATCCTCAAACGTTTTAAGCGGAATATTCAAGAGACACACTGAGTAGCACAAAGGAACTGACCTGCTGTAATTACTTTCAAAAACTGAAGTCTAAATTTAATGTAATAATACTCCAATTCTATTTTTATTTTTTTTTCCATTTAATATTATTTTTATTCATTTGTAATCACAACAATTCAAGTAGTAGAATTTAAGCAAATCATGTTACATATAACTTAAAGATACTAATTTTGTTTAAATTGATATTTTGAACATTTAGAAGCGTTTTGACTTTTAACAAATTAATGTTTTCCCTTAAAAATGGAAGTTAAACGCTACAGGTAAGTTAGCTGAAACAGCAACTGCATAATAAGACTAATTTTACATGACAAATGTTATTTTTTATTTATTTATTTTATTTTTTTTTTTTTGCGCAAAAATCCTTAACATTTATATGAACAGATGACAAATTAAAATTTGATTATCCTTATACATTCTGTACCCCACCTTATTAACTTACTTTAACCGACATTATTAAGTATTTTTATTATGTATGTAGCCCAACTGGATTGTAAATAATTAATAACTATTAATTACCTTCTTTAGAGGTGATGAGGTCGAACAATCCTTATGTAGATATGATTAGTAAGATATAGTAATCATATCTACATAAGGATTGTTCGACCTCATCACCTCTAAAGAAGGTAATTAATAGTTATTAATTATTAAGTACTTATTTCAAATCTGACATAAATTATTAATTATTGGAAATATAATTCCAGGTGAAGACAAATTTTACAAACACATTCATGATGAAAATATTATTAACTGAATAGTTTTACACAGTAGTTGAAGACGAATTATCGAACATAATTTATGATTACACGAATACCGTTGTATCGATAAAATCTCGTTGCTATCTCGATAAAATCAAAAATATATGCAAAGAAACTATTCTAATTTAACACTTGTTTTGAGCTATTTTATTATGTTAAAGATACGTCAAAATAAGCTTATAACTTTATAAAACCTAATCATCAGTTAGAATTGAGGTAAAAATACAAAGTTGTTTATGGCTGTTGTGAAAGATTAACACTGTGCTTATGTAGATATATATTAAAATTAAATAACATGCTACAGTATAAACCACCAATGAATAGTTTTTACTGAATCTATGGAAGTAGGACTTGCAACATTTATTTTTATTCCTTGTGGCATAGATTTTGTCAATAGAGATTAGTTATTAGTTCATGAACCGTTTCTATATATATAGATTAAAGAAAAATTGGACATTTCATTCAACAGGGGTTGGGTACATTGTGAGAAGTGACGGCAGAGCGATACAACGGTGCAGGCTACAATATTCCATATTTCATAGCGATACTCTAGTCCAGTTGCCAATTAAGTTATCCAAGCTATCAACTCATTGAGCACCAAATATCTTGTTCATCCTACAAATTTTTTCCCCATAAATACCAAGGATGAGCCGCACTTATTCGCCTATTTTGCAATTTTTTAGTATTACCTGTTCAGTCTCTATGAAACCCCTACTACTCATAGTTGTGACATTAATTAGTCAAGTTATACAAATGGTTTTCAGGGACATGAGGGCATTTCAGCGTAAAACAATCCACGAAGTTAGATTATAAAACCAATTTTCTATTCTAATTAATTTGATAATTACCAAATGTGTATAATTTATATAGTTAAAAAATCTTTCTTTTTACATATGAAAATTTTCTATCCCAATAAAATTATGATAAGGTCACATTTCATTAGCTGAGAAATGAAAACAGGCCAACAAATTTTACAAGTTGGTGGACACATGAAGATTGACAATACCAGATTCGTCTATTACGTCAAAAGTAGATGCTAAGTTACAAAAATATGCACCAGAATTCCAGGCATTGCACACAAGTAATAAAAGATTTATATTTTGAATATTAAATATTTTAAATTCTAGCTTGAGGAGACTGCTACCATGTCTTTAAAACAAAGGAAAATGTATAGTAATCCAGTAGGGTACGAGCTACTGTGAGGGTTTGAAAGAACATACGAGATAGCAAAGGAAGCAACAAGCAAAGATCTAGTACATTACCTCAAATGCTCTTCGGAAAGGTGGAGGAAAGCTGTTTCATATTAGATAACAAAGAGCGCTAGCACACAGGAACGATGAGAACACAACTTTTCCAAATTAAAAGGAGCCCGCTGATCCTTCCTTACACTGTGACATTGCCAAATCTATAATTTCCTTTGCGTAAAGAGCAAGCATCGGCCGTATTTATCACCGAACACTATTTTCAGCGATTCAACCTGAAGGAATTCCCAACTTGGTAGAGCTGCCGAATGGAGGAAGAGACCTTGGACCACATTTTCCTTTGGTGCTTCTCACAGAACCCAGTGAGAGAAATACTGAAAATTGAGATTTGAGAGTGGTGAGCTGGTGAACATCTTAAAGGAGAAATGATCCTGAGCACTAGCTTTTGTAGTATATTGTAGACATCGGACCATGCATGAGGGATACTTGATCGTAGACGCCCACATCAAAAAGTAAGAAACTCTAGCTTTTAAAAATTATCATCTTGTTGCTGTAAAATGCAGTAAACCCGTGGTACAATAATCCATATTCAGCACACTGAAAATGCAATTTTCTGTGCATTATACACAATGTGGTAATTATCAATAAAAAATAAATATTTGAATCATACCAAATGGTATAATGTGAAATACTTTGATTTAAATGTGATAAACTTACAACCTTCATTCAAAAAAAAATAACCGATGACTGTAAATGTAACCGATATAAAAGTTTATGCAGCAAAATATAATAAAAATCAAAGAACAAAAATTATGATACAATTTTTCAAGCAGGAAACTTTGTCAAAAAATTGTTTGAAAAGGTTGATTAAACAAACCTTAAAACATACAGTATGTTCCAAAATTGCAGCAGATAACCAAAGGTTCAGTTGATGAGGAACTCTCATACAATCAAGTTTATCGCTTTTCTTACAATCAAGTTCATCACACTTCTTTTAACTATCGGTCAGCAGTTGTTTGAAGTCTAGGTGAAAGAGGGTTTTCATTTAATTATGAAATGTTGAAAATAATACAACATGGTGTTAATATTTATTTATTTCAAAACTATGTTGATGATCATTTAATTGTTAAATAAAAAAGATGCAACATTTAGTAGTTGTCGTTTTCCATTTATATTGTTGACCAATGCAACTGTTGTATTATAATCTTTAAAACAAATTTTGTTTCCAGTTTGTTAGACTAAAAAAAAAAAGAACGTAGACTGCCTGTTTAGTCAAAAGCTGTAGAAATAATTATATATATATATATTATTATTCGATGGGTCTAAAATGTTTAGAATAATCCTTAACATGATGTAAAAACATCTTTACATGAATTTACTGTAAATGTGAATTTGTTCATGGTTTGGGATTTTTAATCAAAATGTGTAATAAGATAAATTTATGTAAAAGTTGATTATTTCTAGTCCGTTTAAACAAACACATTATAATCTCACCAAAATTGCAGCAAATAGGAAAAACCAGCAGATAAACAATTTAAACAATTTTTCTTAACCATTACCGAACGGTCGTTTATATCTCTAGAGTCAATTTAAAAGCTTAAAAATATTTTATAGTAAATGTTGTTGTCTATATAATTATGGATTAAACAAATGTTGCAAATTTTAAGTTGCTGTGTTTAACTTATTTTAAGACTAATTTTACATGACAATTGTTGTTACGATTTTTTTTTTTTTTTTTTATAATGCAAAAACCCTTAACATTTATATGAACAGATGGCATAAATTAAAATTCTATTATCTTTTTAAATTCTGTTATAACTTACTTTACCCCACATTATTAAGTACTGAATTCAAATCTGACATAATTTTTTTGTACAATTAGTGCCCAAAACAGAAGCTGCCTGATCTGCTTTATTTACTCCTTTCAGCATGTCACAGATAAGTGTTCACAGAAAGCATAAATAATCTTATTTTTTGAGACGAGGCGTTTCAATTTTGCGTGCTGTGAATTTGTTCTTGGTTTAGTAACTATAACTTAATTAAACGTACTGTATAGGGAGGGTAGTTGTTTATTGTTACTTAGTATGTTTACAATTGTATTTAGACAATAAGACCTGAATAAATGCGAAATCAATCACTATGCTGTGATTACAACCATCATTACAACTTGTGAGGATTTATTATTATTCTCCGCAGAAAATCCTTGTAGTTCGCTGCAATTGTATCACGATAAATTGGGCATACGATTTATAAACTTTGCATTTGTCATCAATGATGAAATGGATGTAACATATTATTAACAAGCATTACCGTCAAACTTATATTAAAAATCTAAAAATAGAATTCGTTAGGTTTTAATTCTTACTTTCTAGTCGTTTGATTCATTTTTTGTAAATTATGGCTTGGATGGAGTTTGGTCCGGTTCAAAAACCAGAGTTCACACAACCCTATTAAATTTATCTTAAAACATATTGTGGATCTAACACCAAATTGTGTATACAATGAAAAACTAACAGTTAACAACACTCTTATGATAAAATTCGACTGCATTCCTTTTTATCTGTCTATGAGCTGTTATATAATCCTAGCAGTTTGAAAATAATGTTTAATCAATTATAAAAACTTAGGAAGACAAAATGTAGTTATTATTTTACAGTAAATGTTGGGTGTGATCATCTCATAAGGACGATCCAAGCAAGTAAGAAACACCTTAAAATCAATGATCTCTAAAACTATCAACATCTATACTGTTAGTACAATCTAAACCTCTTTCAGCTGAAATTAGGAGACATCAGATCGTTGTCATTCCTGATGTTAGAATTCTCTATTAAGAAATTTAATAAGGATGATACAAATATTGCAAATTTGACATTGCTATATTTCACTTATAATGTTGACTATTACGATCGTAATACATTAACAGTATGTTATTGTAGCACCACTTCCACTACTTTATGCTATTGTGTGGACACTGATTTTTAGGTACAACAACAGCAATTTGCTACTACTTTTAGTCCCACTTTTCAGAATTAAATTGCTTTTTAAAGTTTCTACTAATAATTCAGTTCATATTTGAATCTGATTATAATCTTGTGCGTGGCTGATTTGAAGACAGTTTTTTATAGCCATTTAGTTCACCTTGAAAAATTTATTATGATAATACTTGATCAATAGCAAGCCGAGTTAATATGTTGAAGATACTGTATTTTACCATCATTATAATTTATATACTTGTATTTATAAATGTCATTACGAAATGACTATAATCTAATGGTCTAAGGCAGGGATTGGCAACATGAGGCCCGATAGCGATTTTTTTGTAGCCCGCAGCTCAAATTTTAATTTCCCAAAAAACATTTTGAATAAAAATGTTTATAAGGTCAAAATAAATATACAAAATGTATAGAAAGAACTATGCTGAATGTTGAAAGACGTGCAAGTATAATATTGATTACGAACCGGAACTGGTTCATAAATAAATAGACAACAAAATTATAGGTAAAATAAAAAGTTTTTAATGTTTATTTTTACTTTTTACAGTGCAGTTGAATTTTCTATGGTCCGAGTCACTTCACCACCGTGACACATGATTTTGTGACACTCATCATAAATCAACTCATGGACTACAACTTTACTAATGTTGAAAAGTTATCAAATATATGAGAGCTTTGATGTAAATAAGTATGTTACAGATTTAGAGGAGCTCAAAGAAGAATTCAGTTCCAGGTTATTTGACTTCAGGAAAAGTGAAAAGCTAATTGACTTGTTTTCTCATCCTTTCACTGTAAATTAATGTAAATGATTTACCGGGAAACATGCAAATGGAACTTGGATTTCTAATGTAACTCATACTTTAAAAAAAAGTTCAACTCACGCCTAACCCTAATGGAATTTTATTCAAAGTATGTTGACAAGGGTTCCCAGCATCAAGTTGCACACCCGAAAAATGACGAGACTCTTTGGAAGTAAATACGTTTGTGAACAGTTGTTTTAAAATAAAACAAGAAGTACATTGACGAATATTCATCTGGAAAATTCACCGGATGTGGACAAGCTTGTGAAGAGGATGGAACACCAAACTTCTCATTAAATTTATACAATTTTGGACTTTCATAATATGTTATCTCAAGTAAATAAAATATTTCATCTACAATAATTAATAAATTTATATGTAAAATAGAATAGTTGCTATTGAGTTCATTGAAATCACGTGTCTTCAACAGTATCTTTTTTATTTTTATAGAAAATTACGGTTGCTGACCCCTAGTTTAAGGAGTCTGTTTGTCATAATAAGACGATCTTCTTACCAATGGACTGAACCAGAGTTAAAATCTTTTCACTTGGTTATGATGGTTTCTGTCTCGTCTTCATAGCTTTAAAGGCACAAATCATGGAAGTTAGACAAAAATAATATGTAGAGTCCTTCATTTATCAGTAATCATATTGTGATTTGTTTCAGTTGGTGGACTTGTAGTGCTTTATCACCTACACACTTTTGTAGGTTGATTACTTAAAGTTACATTTTACAGTTTTAATTCAAAATATAACCTAAAAATTTAGGTAAAAGCTATTTATTTTGTTCATAATTGCACTAAACAAACCTGTTAAAACTATGCTCGTTTGACATCTAAAAGTACTTAAAGTTGCTGGGTTAATGTGCAAGGATTGTAGGGTTGTCCACTAGTTTCTCATAACTGATGTAGTTTTTATTTTAATTCTGCAGGAAATCGGCCACACTAGTAATTATTGAATTATACTTCAAAGTTATTTATTACATAAAATTAACACGAACATGACAAGAATCAATTAAATGACAATGAAGTTAAAGATAGGATTTTTCTTATTCAATCAATATTATAACACCATATTCTCCATTAATAAAAACTGATATTATAATTATAAGCAATGCTATGAAGACAATAATGTTTGAGGCTAAAATTTCTGCAATTTTTCTGACTAAATCTTTGCAGATAGAACCAATTATACCTGTGAATATACTGACACTGTTGTCATCACTCTTGGTTCAGGTTATAGGAAACTTTGTTGCAGTGTTCTGTTTTAAGAGCCAAATTTTCAAAATCTGTTCGTAGGATAAGGTTAGCTTAGCTCAGTGAATTTAAATTACATTTGTGTGAGTAAAGCTGGGTTTTTGGTGGTTGCATTTCATAAAAAAACAAGCATCCTGTGAAATCAACATGGTTCAGGAATTGAGGGTGGCTTATCCTAGTTTGATACCAAGATATGAGAAAATTTGGAGCAAACAACAACAGCCTCACAAATTTGAGTAATTATGATTTATACAAATAAACACACACAAATTCTTTTGTTAAATTCTACAATTTATTGGTCTAACCGACCATGGTTTCACCAGTTGCGGCATTGACAAGGCTTATGCAAAGACTTTGGCGAAACCTTGGTCGGCTAGACCAATAAATTGTAGAATTTAACAAAAGAATGTGTGTGTGTTTATTTGTATAACATGGAATTTTATCAAGTAGTCGATCATCAGTATAAAAATTATGATTTTTTTATTCAATGATATGATACATTGACCTCAAAATGGATATATCTGCAAAAAAAAACTTGACATCGAATTTTGGACCCATCACATATCTTTCTCTACACATATAAATATATGAGAAAGTAAATGTAAAATGTTATTTGAAGGTAGGTTCATCTTAAAGAGAAAACATTTTAACTAGACAGATTTGGATGAAATCTTTTACTGAGGGTTATACAAATTTGAGAGTGCTTAATATATTACTTCATCGTTGGAGTTAAAATAAGAGAAATGTCCATTATAATGATATCATAATTCAAGTTAAAAATAAACCACCATCTCAGGGTAACGTACCATAAATCACAAGATTCTGACCACCACCAAAAGAGTCATGATCACCCAAACACGTACATATCAAATTTTCATTAATATTAGTCAAATTAGAACATTCATGTCAAATTGTAACCATTAAAATATAAAAAAGAAACCTAAAATATGACAAAGAAGTTAACAAAAAAAAGTAAGAAGAAAAAACAAAACAAAACTAGAGGAGAAAGAAGAAGACTGTGGCGGATTGAAGGGGGGCACTCGTGTACCAGAATGAGAAGCAACAAGATTGTATTGGGAGGAGTTTAAAGTTTCCTTATAACAGTGATATATAAATCCATTTGGACTCTAAAATCAGATGTACAGTTATTGGATAGCTTCATCTAAAGAAATACACACACGAAATAATTGGTAACTATAATATCATTGTCAGAAACTTGGTGAGTGAAAATTGTTAAGAACTATCTACCTGTACACAGCCACGATTTTATAAAGACTAAAATATACTTACATCCCTTCAAAATCCATATCAACAGTGTACAATCAACACACCCTTTCACCCCTTAATCACCCATCTGATTTTAGAATATCTGTTGTAAATCACTTTGTTAACCTTTTTATATAATTAGATTTAAGAATTTGTGTTAGTTTTTCAATTAAATACACAACCAAAACTGTGGTAGTTAGCCGCGGCATCTCAAACAATAGATTATTACCCGAGATCAAGATATTGTAAAACCAAGTTATACGAATAATCTTAATAAAAGAATTTTGTGAATACATTTTCTGGCTTTATTTCCATATCGTTCATTTATGGAACGATAAATACTTCTGCGAGTCGTTGAAGTTGACAAGTTACAGGCAACTTTATAGTTTTTCAATGTATACTTATAAAATATAGTTGTTTTGCATAGTTGCAAGTCGAACGTGAGAAGACCAATATTATATATAATTTTCATCATTAATTCAATGATTAACAACATTATTTCTGCATAGTAGAAGGAACATAGCCACCTTTGGCATCATCATGTGGTATTTCATATGGTGAGAGATATAATACTCCTATCAAACAAAATCATAATATGATGCAACCTTCCTTAAGCAGTGATAATACATACACACATTGCATTTCATAGCGGATTAGAAATTTCAATTACTGAATCATTCAAGATCGTCTCGGTCAATTTTAAAGTTTAAAACCTTTCCACATTTAGATACTTTAAAATCCCAGAAATTATATACATCTTGTTTCAAAATAAAACAACATAAATTATTGAGAAAAACTAATAAAAGTTTGTGTAGAAATATTTCTATATAATACAGAAGGATGATCCATTTAGTACGATAAAAGAAAATGAATGTAAGCATTACTAATTGTAATAAAACAATTACTTTGATTTCAATTTGCGAAAGAAATAATAATGATTATTCAATACTGTGTAAACATCACTCTATAAATACTGTTAAAGTTGAAGAAATATTATTTACAATCATATTATGTATATATCGCTGGTCAGACATGCACATCGCTGATAATGTGTCTTGTTCTTAGATCCATTTATGTGTGAAATATTCAGTTTTTACGACCTCCATAAGGAATGATGTGTTTTGATATGTATTAATTACATTTCTATTACCCTGATGATGAATGATCGCCTGAAGCTGCAGTAGGTATAAGGTAAGAGATATCTGAAAAAAGGATGAGTTGATGTAAAATAATACCGAAATTAAATTTTCACTAATCCATAGGCTTACTTACGGATCAGAATGTTTGGCGCTGAAAAAATCAGACGAACAAAAATTCGCCATATTCAAAAGAAAAATATTTAGGAGGATTTACGACTCTATAAGAGAAAATGGAATTTGGAGACAGCTACATAATCAAGAGCTGTATAAAAATTTAATGATGTTCCGGTGGTATAATACATACAAGTTTCACAGCCTGCGATAGGTTGGACGTCTGCAGAGAATGGCAGAAGATACAATACCAAAAGGGTACTAAATTATGCACTGAAAAAGAAAGGAAGACTTCGTACAAGATGGCTGGACCAGGTTGGTGGAGTGGTGGTGAGTCCCGGGGTGTCGAGTTAGAGCTGGCAGAGGGACAGACACAAACGTAGAGGATTTCTTTTGGAGGCCAGTGTCTGGATTGGAATGTAGTGCCGAGGATGTACATATCTAAATATCTTTGTAATCCATATGCTAGCACAATTGAATTAAAATATTACGTGTCTGCGAATTTTCTCCAGTTAAGGAATACAATTACACGAAACCATTACATAATCACCGAATACCTGATTACGAATATCCGAAAATAAATTCTACCATCGTAATCTGTGATGCTACAAAAAACTGTTAAAGAAGGACAATTAAAAATAGGACCAGATTCATTCTTGAAATATAAAAAAAGGGAAAATGTCTGGCTGATCAATATGAATATATTACCAAAGCTAGTTAGTTGTGCAAAAACCTCTTAATTTTTGTAGGCTATTTTGTTAAACTACTTTGAAATGAAATTTTTCTCTCAACTGAAATTAAAATATTTACCTCTTTGCAAATACTCAAAAGATCAAATAAACATAATAAACTTTTGTTTAACGACAACACCAGTGATGCTTAAAGATATTCAGAATTAATTTTAATAGACTGGAAATTTCTGAAGAAGAATATTTATTAAAAACAATGTTTCCCCCCCCCCTCTCCCCCCATTTTGTGTACTTACGAGGAATCTCTGTTTATAATAGTCAACAGTTCTAAAATATCTATAACTAAGGTAAGATATGATAATCACAGTAGTTACTTTTGGTTGTTTTTATAACTACCTAAAATACATTAAGAACCATTATGCCTTTATAAACACTCAAATTTTGAAGATCTGGAAGTATAATCAATCGTTACTCGTGTTTCACCGTTTATTTCACTTTAATATTGTCACACTCTATGAATTATGGTTATTTTTAGCTATAAATTGTGTGAATAAATACTAAGTTTTTAATTATGTTAAGAAATACAAACATATGATAATGAAAACTACCCGTGATGGCAGTTTCGGATTTGTGCACAAACAGCAGCTAAAGGATTAAGAACACTGATTATAATTCAATATTAAAGAAAATACACAATAAATTCCTTGTTCCGACTATTTATGTGGTACAATGGAATTAATAACTCTTAAGATAATGTCAAATGCAATGCAAAAATTTATCTACGAAGTAATTAACGGTGTTAGGATTTAAAATAAAATATTTCTTACATTACTTTAAAATCTTAATTGGAAACTTTTATTATTTTCTTTGGTAGGCTGATGACAATCTTTTCTTTGTAAAAAGACTAAGATCAAAACTAGCGAGAATAAAACAAATATAATATACAGGAGAAATATTTTCTCAGTTAAAATAAACTTCAATCAAAAATATTATTAAATCTAAACGAACGGTCAGATCTAACAAGATAAAGTTAATCTCCCAACGATAGCAGTATCGTATACAAATACTTAGATGTATGTTAAACCATATTAAAATGCTAGTAATTAAAAATATTTGCACAATACTAGGCCTATACAAAAATCAAATCCTTTAAAAAACAGAAACAAAGAAAATATCAACAACATATGTAATGACTTTTACACTGTTCTTGATGCAGAACATTTTTGTCTCCTCTCCAAATTCTCAAATTAAAATCACCCATAGAAGAACAATTTGTATATGCATACCAGTTTATTTTCATTAGGTTATTACCACACAATTAAAAATATTGGTATCAACAAATATGAATAATAATATGCTGTTTAAATGGGTTTCTACATGAAAATACAGTTATGTGAGAGCAAAACTTATATTAGACGAGTTATAAGAAAAATTTAACCATTGAAGAAGAAACATTATATTTGTAGTACCACCAATAACAATTTAATTAATAAACTAAAAACAAGGAAATACTGATGAAAAACATTATTAAAACAGACGAATAAAGTGACAATGAGAAAACATAAACATAGTTTACTTTTCTTGATAGTCACAAGAAATTACTGCATAATCGAAATCGTTTTACAAAATATAATATTTCCGAAACAGTTAAAATATACTAAAATATGATGCGAAATCTTATTCAAAAATGTAATACAAATTGAAACTAATTTGCAAGTGACAAATGTTCAATTGAACCTCAAATCATGTACAAACTGATTTTGTTAAACAGCATTTTTTTTTTTTTTATCATTTCAACTTACAGCACCATATAAAAACCAATACAATATTGAAGAACGTAACAATGTCCGTACTCGTACAAATATTTAAACATTGTAATTAACTAATATCGATGATCAAATATATTATAAAAATTATTCATAGCCTTAAATGACAAATGAATAATTGAAGTAACATATATACATTAACTATAAATATTAAAACTTTTTAAAGTAAGAAATTTATAGATATAACGTTTTATGTATTACTACTCTATAACTTTAACTAAAAATGTAGAAGTATCACATAACAATTATTTTTTTAATTTCTCAGTGTTGAACTTTTTTTATCACATGAAATTTTTTTCATTTGAATAATAAGTCAAGAAATATGACTACTATTTTATCCAAATAATATGATGTATACAAAATATGGTAGTGGTAACAATGCCAGCTTATAATGATGGCATTCCTTAAACACAAAATAAGTCACTCGAAACAAACCCATAGTCGTGTTCAATTTTATTCTTCCAAAATGTTGGTTCTTATGAAACCGAATAAACCAAAAACACCAAGTGCGTTGAAAGTTGTAACATCTCTATAATATTAAACGTGCATTTATTACGGAAGTTACACCTATTACATTTAATGATTTGTATTGTGAGGTAATTATAAATATAAATGTGTACACAACTAGTATTAAAAATTATCTAATGTTTTAAAATGAAATAAAAACCAATATGTATAACGGTATAACAATACATATTAAACACAACGTAGAATCTCTATTATACAGTAAGATGTATCTTCGGTTACTATACTTGAAATGAACAATATTATATAAAACAAAACATTCCAAACACCTACCTTTACCTGAATCCAAACAAATTTAATTTCTCTTACCTCTGGTTCTGCTTTTTTGTCTTTTTCTTCTCCACTTTTTTCAGCGGTCTTTCCTTCTTCATCTGCTTTTTTATTCTCTTCATCTTTCTTTTCATCTGTGGTGGCCTCTTCAGTAGTATCTTCCATATCAACCTTGATCAGTAAAAACAATTTTTTGACTTACTATCATTTAAAATTACAAATTACAAGACAAAAATACTGTAACGAGAGTGTCCCCAAATCTAATACAGTAACAAATTTTATCATGGACCTCAACGGAAATTATAAAATAACAATTTAAAAAGGAAAACTTACTTCAGTAATAGCTGCTGATTGGAGTAATGAGCGTACATCTAAAATAGTCTGTGAAGAAGGCGTTGGTTCCCAATTCTTAATTATGTCTTCAATTTCTTTCTCAGTACGTTTATGAATATTTCGCTTGCTACAAGAACTAAGATCTTTATCCATTTCACAAATATACACCTGAAATATAGCGTCAATTACATTTACAGAACCAATGCTTTCTAAAATTAAAAATAATTCAAACATTTCTAAAGTACACAAAAATTAATAGCCAATTAAAAATGTTAACTATATACTAAAGATAGAATTTACGAGGAAATTCCTTTTTATTAATGAGTTTTAAAACTAATAGAAAGTAAATTTCTTCAAACATATCACATTTTATCAGTATCAGGAAACATGTTCTCTCCCACGTCACTTTTCATAATAACTGACTACACATGCTGTATGAATAAATAACACATTCTTAATATTTAATTTTATTCCTTTATTCATCCAATGCCTGAAATACACGCATCAATGATACTATTGATGAAAGAATTAATCTTTGTAAGATATGTGATATTGAAATTAAAAATACACACAATAGGTTAAGTTGAAATAAGAAATTAATTACAGTAGACTCCCGTAAGTTCGGCCACCTCGGGACTGCACCCTAGGCCGAACTTAAAAGTGGCCGAACTAACCAATCCCTATCTAAAAAAATGCCTATTTATTGTTTGTAAGGATCGTGTTGTGAATCGATGCATATAGAAAAAGTTACAATAAACAAGTTAAGGTCGCGTCTGGCTGGTGCGCGTAAGGATCGTGTTGTGAATCGATGCGTATAGGAAAAGAATACAATAAACAAGTTAAGGTCGCGTCTGGCTGGCGCGCGTAAGGATCGTGTAGTGAATCGATGCGTATAGGAAAAGAATACAATAAACAAGTTAAGGTCACGTCTGGCTGGCGCGCGTAAGGATCGTGTTGTGAATCGATGCGTGTATAGGAAAAGAATACACTAAACAAGTTAAGGTCGCGTCTGGCTGGCGCGCGTAAGGATCGTGTTGTAAATCGATGCGTAAAAGAATATAATAAACAAGTTAAGGTCGCGCCTAGTGCATGACCTCATGCTCAGAGAGCCGGCTGGACTAAGCGGAGACCGAACTTACCGAGGCCGAACTTACGGGAGTCTACTGTACTGTAAATTAAAGAATTAACTTCATAATAGCAATTATGAATAATACATTGCAACAATCTAAATTTTAATAGATGTGAGATTGAGAATAAGAGAGGTTAGTTTAGGGAAATAAAAAACTAATGGATCTTAATATATATATATATATATATATATATATATATATCTATATATATATATATTTAAATATATATATATATAAAGAAGGAAAAAGGCAAATATTTTGGAATATAACTTTGTTAACAAAGAGAGGGTTAGTAAAATTGAGTTAGCCTAGAAATGTAGAGATAGGCCTAGAATTGTTAGAATGAGTAAATGTTGTAAATGAACAAAGGGAAAGCATTAGAAATGGTAGTAAATTAGACATGAAATTATAATAAAATCACTGTACTTATATATTGTTATTATATAAAAGTCCAACTCAAGGATTATAACATGGGTTAAGTTTGTTACAAAGTTATTGTAAATATGATCAGAAGAGTTATACGTTAAAATTGGAGTAAATAAATGAGATGCATGTTAAAAATAAACTATTTTAAGATATAGGGACTTAAGGAATAAATATAATTATGTATAATACTTTGATAGGTGAAGGTTGTGTTGCACAGGAAATTGTGTAAGCCTAAATTAGATTCACTATGAACAGCTGATTATGGAGCGGCTCTATTTGTTATTGGTGTAGACATAGCGGTAAATACAAACTCATTCTAAATATGAGGGATTTGATTGGAAAAAAAAAATATTTAGACTTAAATAAATTTGAAAAGAACAAAATAAAGATTGTAAAAATTAGAAATAGGCTATAAGTAAGTATGAATAAAACAACAAAGTGGAGGTATTAAAAGGTGTTGAATTAACATAGAAAGTATAAAGATCATGTATGTAAAAAATATAGTACGGACTTCCTAAAAAAAAGTAGATTTTAGCGTCCTTTTAGTTCAGTTTAAGATCTTGCCAGGGGAAGATGTACAAAGTTTGAGCTCAACAATGATCTTAAAATGATTTTATATCCAGAGTAAAAACAAAGTTTCTATATAGTGATAATAACTATTTAAGAAAAGAATTTGAAGATGAAGATGGTTGATTATAAAATTAATGAGTAATAATTTGAGTAAAAGGAAAATTCGAAATTAAAGAAGAGAGGGAGAGAGACTAAGGTAATACTAAACCAATTTATCAAATATTTGGACATGCTAACGTGAAATTGATTATCTTAGCTATTTGTATTTGTTGTTTAAAACATATATATATATATATATATATATATATATATATATATATATATATATTGTACACTTGGACCTAGATCAATATATATCTATGTATTAGCTAAAACTTAAAAGAACCTCGAGGGAAAGAGAGCAATTTATAACAAAGCATTTTCATTTGTTAACTTTTTTTTTTTTATAAACTTTATCATTAAATTTGTGTTTAATTAAATTATAAAAGAAGAGTGTTACAGTTGTTATTTATACTATACATAGTTCTTATTTAAAATCTAATATTATAACCAGGGCTTTTGATAAAAGAAAATATTCAAAACATTTGTCATATTATAAATTGAAATTTTTTTTTAAATAGTAAATTAAATTATTATAATTTGAACATAGTTTTAATATTATTAATTCAAAATTTTATAAGAAATATTTATAGATGTATATTTATATCAAATAGTTAAAATGAAATGGAAAGCTTAGCTTGCGTCATTGTACAATGTTTAAGTGTCAAAGAAAGTAACAAGCTGACAGATTGAAAGTGCAATATTGAAGTGATGTATCTATGAACAGCAAAGTGACTAAGCAAGAACTTTTGATGGTATTATCTGCGCGCATGAAGATATTGATTTAACTTATGGTCAGTTGAGATTTTGTCGGTGATTCTTGAATTGAAAGCAACAAAATAGAGAAGGCAGAGGGAACTCCCCATGGATATTCAGCCCACAAGGATAGGGATATTTTTTTCTAGCCAATAGAGAAGGAGTCCAGTGAAGAAGAAAGTGGTCTGAAAATGTGTTGAGCGAGAGTAAAAGAAACTATGTGAAATAGTGTGTTTGAATAAAATCAAAGTGAATAAAGGTGAATACAGACAAGGACAATCAGTATGTATACTAAACAATTTAAGATTTCCTGAAAGTAAAAGTGAATCTACATATTTAGTTGGATATAATCTACAAAAGATTCTAAGCACATTTTCATTCCAAGGAGAGAACTCTTATAAAATTGCAAACTAATAAATTCTTTTTGAAATAACTTTCCCATCACAATATATCATATCTCAAAATAACGTTAATAGATTTAAGATGTTAGTTTAGTTTTTTATTTTTTGATAAAATATGAGTAATTTACTGTTTTCCTCTGTTCGCTTTCTGGTATAAGTTCTTGTCAAAAGGACAAACCGATGAGCACTAAGCTCTATTTAGAGAAGGGGGAGAAAAAAAAATTCAAGATATGTCCCATATTCCATGAGAAATTCTTGGATTTGTGCAGATATGATTCAACATATTCACATTTTTGTAAGCAACGTCTTATATGTTTTCCTTTAATATGTCGTCTTTAATAGTACAGACGACGAACACAATGTATCACTCAACATAAGTTCAAACATTAAAATAGACATTATATCTACTATATGATTGTATTTATATAGGATCAACTTTTAGAAAAATAAAAAATTTGTAATATACTAACTTTATAGAAAAAAAAACTTTATTTTCAACAGAATAGGGTTGGTTTTAATATATATATATATATTAAGAATCAAGAGTATATTCTTCGGCTGCTTTCCCTATTCACTATGGAGGAGTTGAAAAAAGGGTTTTTTGTCAATAACTCGATATCAGTGAGTTTATTAGAAAAGAATTTCTGTGAGTATTTTTTTATTTTTTTTATAGTTTATAAAAAGACATTTAATTTGGCCCAAACATCTCACGTCTCAATACTATAAGAATTAACCATTTTTCTTCAACCCCTTTAAAATAACCTGACACTCTGCCTGCAAATTTCTAAAACTATTTTGAAAACTAAAAAGTTTAATCAACAAATTAAGAGATTTTACAAAACTTTCTTGAACTTCAAGTTAATTTGCTTTCATCACATTATGGAAAAAATCAAGTGACTTATGGTTCTTTAAAGTGTACTAGTTATACTCTGAACGTTCAAAAATCGGTGTGTTGCAACGGTTTAATTGAACCGTTCGCAAGGAACAATTTTGGAAAACAACCAAAATCCAAAATTTCAATCAAATCAAATAAAAACTGTAGAAGTTAGAAAAATATTCAAAACATACGTAAAGTTAAATAGCATAGCAAGGCAGCTTGCAAACCAAGGTCACAGGCTTGGACAGGAAATGTTCAACGTTCCGGTTTTAACAGGAATAAACTCATATAAACCAATGTTATAATTTCAAAATTCGAAAACCAAAAATAAAATAATACCATCGTGTCAGATTAATAATAAAAAAGTTATAGCCAAAATAAAACGTCATAAAACACAAAACTCTCTTAAAATAAATAAAATCAAAAATCTAATAATAACAGTACATAACCCTAAGATAAACTAATAATAAATAAGACTCGAAACCAAAATTAAATTAAAGACCATAAAGTAATAAAACCATAAATAACCAAACATGCAGAAAGTACCATAATTTGTGAACCCAGGAAGCGAGAAAGAAGAGGGAAGCAGTTTTGGGACTTTCAGCATCAGAAGAACAACATCCAAAAAGAAGAATTCAAAATTTTCCAAAAATGAAAAAAGTAAATTCGAAAAAACTACGAAATCTTCAAATTGCCATAAAAGAAGAAATATACGTCGTATCGCTTCAAACGAAGATGGAAAATCATCAGGAAGAAAGGGGCTTCAAAATGAAATCACCAAGAAGAAAATCGAGCGAAGCGAACGGAAGATATGAAGAAATCGTCAGTCAAAACTTAAGATTTTCAAGAATCAACGTGTGTCCAAGGTCGCGCGCATGAGAGGCTCTCGCCGCAAGGAAGGGGTAGGCTACCAACCCTAGCCAAAAATAACCACAAACAATTAAACTAAAACAACTAATAATAATAGAAATAATTAATCCAAAATAGTGAAAATAGCCAAATAATGTAAGGATAAGCCAAGAAGAGTTCATAAGTAGTTAAAATAGACTACTACATAAGTATATAAAATATAGAAACTTAAATAAATCGCGAAATAAAAAAGGAACCAAAATCAGAAAAGTTGGCTATACTGTATAGCTCAAACTTCGACGAGTTGACTTTCAACAAGTTAATTCATCAGTCTCGTACCAGCTCCAGGAAGGATCACCCACTTTTACTTAAGACTGAAGAGGAAATCGTTGTAAAAATAATTTGTCAGTGTTCAGTACTTCTCTGGATTAATAACGATACCAACAGACAGGATCGGCCTTGAAGAAGACAGCACTACATCCTACAACAGCTTATTAGAAGAGATCTTCACTACGGACTCCGGCAAATATCCTACAAGAAGTTGCCGTCATCAGCAGATTCATGGGAACAGGAAATTCAGCTATATTACCGAAATGTACATAAAGGTTTATTAAACTTTCTAACATTAATTGTTAGTGTTTTATTTGTGATTTGGAGATTACTTCTTTCATATTGCATATATTTGTTAAATATCTCTAAAATGGTTTGTTTAACCAAGATTTATAAATTTTTTCTAGGGTTCAATTAAATAAAACAATATGTTATCTTGATGTTATCTATGATGTTATCTTGTATATTTGAGCAGTAATTGTTCGTAGTGTTGGTAGGCAAGGATTGTTATTATTGGTGGTGGATTGCTACTTTGTCTCTGAATTTCTTTATTTTTCTTCAGTTTCTCTCTTAGGTGGTTGTCCCCCACACCGTACTTAACAATATGTTCTAAGTTCTCCACCAACTGCCCACATCCCATGCAGTTATATAAGTGAATCATATAAGTTGAAACGATGGAAGTATTCCTGTATAACTAAGTGTCCTGTTTTGGAGCGAGAAATGAATGTTTGGACATGTCTGTGAAGCTTTCTGTATATTTGTGTCTTCATTTCTTCATATCTTTTTTTTTTTATATGAAAGAATGATCTGCCTGTTGTATGTTTTACTCCAACTGTCAATCCATTCAATTAAAAAGTTAGTTCTTGCCTCCTAGTATCCTGCCCTGAGTATTTCAGATAAAACTGAAGCGCTGTCTTTGCCACCTTATTCTCTCTTTCATCGCCCAGTATGTTGAAATGTTCAGGTATCCACTGAAGGTGTACAATTTTTATTCGTCAATTCCTGTAGCAATTTGTAGATAGCTTGTGTATAGTCACTCAAACATTATTTTATAGAAAATAAATGGTTTATGTGGATATTCTGTTAGTTTTGTGATTAAATTTTCACAAGTGTTCTTATTTCAAGTGAGTTGTGCTGGTTTTAAAGTTTAGTTCCACAAATTTCTCCGTCATTAAAGTGATTTTAGCAACTTTTATATTTAATATTAATTATACAAACAAACCTTACCTGAAAACCTTTTTGTTTGGCAAATGTGTTTATTTCTTCATAATGCTGTAACTTTTCGTGTACGCAGTCTATGATAATAAATGGAAAATATCCATCCAAAATAGTTTTACGTAAAGCTTTTATCAAAGAATGCCTATAGCTAGATTCCATCCCGGACTCATATTCATATTCCATAATCTGAAAACATTACTAAAATTATATATTTTGTAGACAATTTTTAAAATTATAAATGTAATTAAATTATTGTTAATAAAGTATATAGTAAAAATGTATAATATTTCATCTCAAAAACTCATGTATATAGATGTTATAGGTACATAACTAATAATAAAATAGAACACAAAAGTATGAATGGTTTTCAATTTATTAAAATCAAATCCAAGTGATTGAGAACATTCAGTTTATTTCAATTAACAAGTAAAAATAAAATAAAATAATACATGTAAAAAATTACAACATTTCTCTCTATGGTATACATGAGGTGTCATGATATCTGATTAGGCTGCCACAAATGAAGGTGATGGATTACCACGTTCCATTTAAATCAATTGAGTTTTAATTTATCATAATTTGAGTTTTATTAATTACCATTTTCTCCAGAACTGAAACAATAATATATAAAACATTCTACCTTATTTTTAACAGTTTTTCCACTCTCTACATCTGTTTCTTCTTTTTCAATTTCTACCATGAAATAGTCATCAAGCGATAATATTCTTGGAGCTGAACCACCCATTTCTACTTCCTTATCCTGAAAAAATCAATAGCAGAATGAATTATTTAAACAATAATAAAATTAACAGAGAAAAGAAATCTAATAATTTCACAACAAACATTATATTATTAATAAGACAATGTTTTTATTATTAATTCATTATCTTTCGTTTGTTTACAGGCATGTATAAAACTTTCCACAAGAATTACACATATAGAAAACCAATACGCATGGAATAGGGAAAAACCTATAGCAACGTATAAAATTTTGTTACACAATACATAAAATTCAGCATTATTTTATATTAACAATGAATTTCTGAAGACATCCTTCATATACAAAAATATGCATATTCAAAATGATCTACCAGATTTCAAATTAACTTATTTTTGTACTTATCAGACGTTGAAAAATTAAGTTAGGATTCAAACCTGCATTTTAAGATATTAGTTCTTTAAAAAGAAAGATTTTACTTTATATTTTATTAGATTTAGACTCTTAGTTATTTTTAGTAACGTTTATTATCTTTGTTAGGTGCTGAATAAAAAGTCAAACCGTCTGAATTTCCTTCTATCCTAACTACATTTACAATTTAAAATTTTGAAAATATAAATAGATGTAACAATTATAAATAGAACAGTTTTTTAGTTAATTATAATTGGTTTGTTGTAACTAATGTATCACAGACATTGATGATATTTTCCTTGAAACATGTTTGACATTGAATGCAGTTTTGTAAGAATTTGTGTTCTATTTATGCTTAGGATCCATTATTTATCAGATTGCCACTATTTTATCAATCTCTTTATCTGCTGACACTAGCAAAATGTTTGTTTTGATTAGCATATTCTATCTCTAGTTGTTTATATCTCTAATACTTCCTTTAAATTATTTTTTAAAACCTAAACAAAACTATCCTAACCTAACCTGACCTAGTTTAGTGGCAGACAGATAACAGAATGTAACCTTATTTATTATTCACAGTAGATATTAAATCTTATTGGTTAAAATGATCACACAAGTTATTTTAATTAGATCAAAATGACAATTGCAATATATTTTTTCCAAGCTGAAATCCTTCAACAGTTTATAATTTAAATTTTCGTTAACAATTGCAAGAATGATTTCTTGATATGATATTTTTTGTCTTGACATTGCTGAAAATGATTGTAAAAGAGGTATTCTTTGAGCTCATAAGACTTTTCAAATGGCTTACAATATTAATTGAGCAATTTTATTTCAAACTTAACCCGAGAACTGCTAACACACCCATATCGCACCCAGGCTCGGTCCAATAACTTAGGCACGTGTCTATAAAACACGTATTTTGCCATTCAACGTTACGCCCACTTAAAATTATCCGATCGCAATAAATAAAATACCGTTGGAAAGCTAATGTTCCGTAGATGCATAATCATGCAAAAAAAATACCACAAAACGTTATAAATAATATTCCCAAATTGGTGAAGTTCGCATATTTTTGATGCGTAAAATCGTAGATTTGAACTCTGCGCCTTTTCGTTAGCGCAACGCCATTTTTCCCGATATAATTACAACTCTATTTTTCTGTCATTTATTTCAACTAAAACACTGTTCTATAGATCACATGTTTCTCTTTCCAACCGTAGATTACAAATTTTTCTGCGTCTCATAGATCCAGAGATATTCCTACTTGAACGTAGAACAAACTTGACGAGACGAAATTTGGTTGGCATTAGGTTTGCATTTCTCTTTGGTTTCTAATATTATATTTCTTATATTTCTTTACACTAAGTTGTAGGGGAAATTCCATTCTATAAGTTGGTACCACCTGATGGTGTCAAGTACTTACAAATAATGTTTTGTTTTCATCTCAAAATGAAGGAATTGTCTCGCGCAAAGTAGGGCGTGGCACATATTGTTTTGGGGTTATATATTTGTTATTTTGAAGGTTTGTGTATACAAATTGTATATAAATTGTGTATAAAAGTTACAATATATGTGTTTTTATATCTAAAGCTTATGTTTTTGCGTGATAGTTTAGTTTTTGAATGTTCTTATTTGCGATAACCTAGGCCGAAATGGTAAGTTTAGACTAAATGCAAATTGTCTTATATATAGTGTTTTATATGATTATAAAAGTGAATATGTGTGTTATTCTTTGTAAAGTATATATTTTCTTAGTTAAATCTAATGGTTTTGTCTTTGATCTATCTTCAAATTGGTACTAGTGAGTCTAAATTGTGGAGGTTACAAACCTAACCTCACTTGTAAAAGTTACCTTTTTAGGGGAAATCGGTATTTTTATTTAGAAAATGTAACATATTATTATTTTTTTCCCCTAAATATATTCACAAATATATGACAAATCTCAAGAAATGGTTGAAAAAAATCCTAAAAATCTATTAGTATGTTATTCATTACCATTTCTGTGAAATTTCTGCTCCATTACTCTTCGATTTTTTGGTATTTGACCAAAAAACACCAAATGTGATACATCTAACTTTTTTTTTCACTACACACCTACATTCTATGCACCTTTCTGAACATAATGATATATAGAACTTTTGTATAAGATATATATTACTATTTTTAGTGATTTTTTGAAAAAAAAAATGACCATTTTACCTTTTTTCGTAAACTATTTTTTGTTTTTTTGATAATATAACAAAATTTTTTTTCCCCCCTAAATATATTCAAAAATATTACACAAAACTTTTGTATATCTTAGAAAAAGGTAGTAAGCTATTGATTTTGGAATATACAGGTTTTTCCTGAAAATTGGTAACTTCGTTTTTGACATGTAACATACTTACTCCAAAACCGTTTCAAAAAAAAAATTTTTTTATTACATAGATGGATTCTATGCATCTTTCTGAGAAAAATGATATCTTATAAGTTAGGTTTTGTATACAAATAATATATTTAATTAATTTTTAAACAAACAAAGAAATTTAACATTAGCGGTTGGGGGGTTAACAAACAACAAAAAGCAAGAATAAATTGAAAATAAAATGTATTAATGAAAACTTGAACATAAAGTAGTCACCTTTATTAGTTTTGCTACAAAAGTTTTCCCTGAGCCTGGAGGTCCTCTTAAAATCACAACAATTTTGCCTGGTCTGTTATTGCGTCCCGGGTTATTTAAAATGTCTTCAATAAGAACTGCCGGAGATTGCTGAGATTTTTGGTCTGGTTGCTTCTGAGATCCATTACCTTCCTTTGAACTTGACTTATCATTCTTTGAACTGAAAAAAAAAAAGAAAGAAAAAAAGTGATTGAAAAGTATGAAATATACATGACATATTACCGACAATTAATTGTTTTTTTTTGTAAAATTAGTTGAATAAGAGATTATTTAATTATTTTCCTGCAAATACGATTACTGGTTTGCCTATATTTCAAGCATCATCAGAAAGAATATCATATGAAGATGTTTTCATCAACCATACTGTTTTAATAAACATTCACAAAGCACAAAAAACAAACAAAGCTACATAGAAAATACTTGAAAGTTGCATCAAATACAATTTAAGTGAGGACATGATTATAGCACAAGCGAAGTAGGTTTAGACCCTTATTTAAAAATAACATTGATTTTTTTTTTTTTTAAGATGCCCTTCATAGTTCATTTTTGATAGATAACTACCAAACTGAAATTTGGGTTAGTTTTTATTTAGTTATGGGGATGGAAGAATAAGAAACTTTGTGAAAAGCATTGATAGATTGATAATTATTGGTGATTAGGAAGCAGTCTTCATGCACATCAACCAGACGTTTATTCTACCCTCCCTGTACAATGTATCTGAACCATTTATTAGTGTGAACATCTTATAGTGTGTCAATTACTTCTTCTAAGAAGCTAAAATAAAAAAGGCATTCATACTTTTAAACAGAATAGTTAAATTACTTAAAAGCCATGATTTTAAAATGGATGTTAAAATTTGCATGTTACATTGCTAAGTTTTCTCTGCTCTCTTTTATGGGGTTGAATCCAAGACCTTAACTGCAGCAGCAAATAAAAAATTAGAAGAATTTGAAATGTGGCTTTTGTGTAGGACTGAGCGTCCAGGATGGACAAAATAATAAATGATGTAGCATTGGAGATAGTGAGGAAATATACTGGATATAAAAAAATATAAAAAAATTCAGTAAATAGGTCATAAAAGTCGCAATGACAGAAAACTTCAGTGCATAATCCCACGTAGGGTGCTAAAAATAAGAGGTCATGAAAGAATATCTTGCCTGAACAACTTGAGAACATGGTTTGCCAAATCTAAGACAGAACTTTTCAGGATAGCAGTGAACAAAGTGTAGATTGTCCAGAAAATATCCAATATACAGACCTTATCAGCACCATGAGAAGAAGACAAAAAATCCCATCATGATCACACAATAAATCTTCCCAAAACAAGTCCACAATGAAGGCTATATTTATACCAAAGTCAAAGAAAATATGGACATGTTGCCCTATTGTACAAATGGTCAAGTAAGAATACACTAGAATGCTAACAGATTATATAAACATCACATAAATATAATTTTAAATGACAAAAACAATTATTGACAAAACTATATTTGTAAAATTTTTAATTACATTCTTTGCTCTGATCAATAGTATTTTGTATCTGTTCATTAAAATTTTTTGTTCACTTGACAAAATTAAATCAAGTTCACTTAATAATTATTATAATTAATCCCCTTCAGGATGATGCCTGAAAAATAGACAAAACGGCAACATTTCTACAAATACATTGTTTAGGCAAATACATATTCTAAATACTAAAAATATTTTTAAATCATTTCATTTTTGTTTTAATAATTTTATTTACTATACAAATTTATACCAGATACTTTAATAAAATCATACTACAAGCTACCAATCCAAAAACATTTTCTAACTTTACCTATATTTGTTATCATCCTTAGATTTGTTATCATCCTTTGTTTTATCATGTTGATTTCTGTCTCGGGTTCCGCCACGTCTATCTGCCTGAGCACTCGATCTAAATTAAATCATTCAAAATGCATGCTTCAGCCACAACTAAAATAGTCTAATCTACAAAAATAAAATACAAGCTATAAAAGAAGAGAGTAACATAAAAATGAATGATTCATTTAATGAATCAAGAATGATTTATTGTTTTTAAAATAATTCTGTTTTACTAAAACGGTGAAAATAAAAACACAAAACATAGTGAATATGAAATAAAATAAACAGTGCATCTCTCATTCGCACATACATTCAGAATAAAATAAAAATTTGTTAGGTACTTTAATAGTAGATAAAACATACTTTTTAGTAGTATGTTTCAAAATTAATTCGACGACATAACTACAATTATACTCATAAAAAGCAACTACAAATTAATTCATAAATACATAGTATAAATTATTTATACTTGTATAAAGATAAACATTAATTATTTAATATATCTAGTAAATATCTATGAATAAATATTTAGTGCGCTTTTGAACAGAAATATATCAAATCATGGCTGAAGGGCTCAACGAAATAACACTCTGCTGGATTCTTGGACATGCTGGGATCAATGTACAGGCATTATAGCTAAAAAAGTGTCAGCTGTAAAAGCCATAAGATCTAAGCTGTCTGTGTCATATCAAAGAACCCGAGTTTGCACAGTCAAAAAATAATAAAGTTGCTCTCCTTACCCTATAAAAAGGACAAAACATATTAATAGGTATGATGGAGGTCTCGTATTTACAACCCGTTTAAATTTTAGCCAGATGTATCAGGACTTATTTTACACTCAGTTATTTGAAGTTGTTAAGGAATGGTTGCACCTAGTCGAAGAAAGCTGACTAAGTAGGTTAACAAATCTATATTTAGATAGTAATTCCTCTCTTTTTCGACTTCTGAAGTTTCAGATTGTCAAGCATCATATTGAGTCGTCTGTATATTTGTTTGTGGAATTGTGTTTTTGTGAAATCAATACAGTTTGAAATTTTATTAATATATATATATGAAAATTTTATGATGTACAAAATTTGTGTATGTGTTTTAGATGAATCATCGACCACCTAGGTTTACATCGGCATGGAATTGGGTTTTTAAATTTTTAAACAATGGCTCAAAAATTACATGAGAGGAGGTGAAGGAGTATATCAAGCACAAGGATTAGCAAACTCTTACTTCATGCCCCTTCTAATCAAATTGCATTTAATCTCCTCTCGTTAGACAGAGGCAATATACGAAAGATGATAAAGTGTGTTACAGGGCACTGTTACCTGAGAAAACATAAGTAAAGGATAGGAAATGTGGCTAGGAAGAGAAATATGTAGAACTGCATGTGAATGTGTTGATCGGGAAAGTGCTGTAACCTTTGGATCTTTGACACCAACCCCTCAAAACGACATGTCAGAAAGATTATGAAGTTCATGAACCTTGCAGGTCTTCCTAGAGGTCCAGGGGTATTATCTATTTGGAAGTAAAATAAGCCTTTGTGGATAAGGGACAGTCTGCCCAATTGAAGAAGAAATCCAAAGGGCGATGAGATAAGGGCACACTCGCCAACTGAACTATGACACTTGAGTTCAGTAGCAACCAAATTAAATAAGATATATTAAGAGTAACTCAAATATTAAATTTTTCTCCACCATCAATATATTCTCCATTGAAGAAAATAAAAAAGTGCAAATATATGTGAAGTGAGTGATTTCTACACTGAATAAAATAATTACAAACATAATCATAAGTTGGATAAGTGATGAATTCAGTATAAAGACTACCTCTAACTACAAATAACTGTAGCAACATTAAATGCATACAACCAGATAACATAATACAATAATTCCACAATTTATCAAATAAACATTGCAATAACTTTCTCTCATACTTATACACAATACTAAATCCTGAGCAAAGAAAAAGTATCGTTTGTCATGCCCCACAAATGCTAGTTCATAAATTATTGATCAAAAAGTTGAAATTAAACAGGAAACTGTCTAACGGACAGTTAATGGAATTAATCACATTTCACTACAATTTTACCAATGTCACTTGGATCAATTTTTAAATAGTTGACCTTCTAAAGACAGTGTCCATTGTTCATTCTCTCATGTTTATGTTAAAAAAATTCAGCCTATTGAAATTCATAGACAAATAAAGTAAATGTATGATGATAATGTTGCAATCTAAATCATTTGGGAGAAAATAGTGCACTATGCTTATTGAAGGAAGGTCAAATGTGTATGAAGATTTTTCTAAAAGACAATCTTTTGTGACTGAAGAACTCAATAAAATTCATGAGAGATTGTTGTTCCATTTTAAACACACTGCACAGTTCTTTCCCTCAAATTTTTAGGTCTCTTCTATAGGAAATAATTATAAAATGTTTCTAATATAAAAGGTTTAAAAGAACAAATAAATCTGAGCAGCTTCTGTATACCTCAATCAGTATCATTCACAGAAAGATGATGACACACGAGTCTCAAATTAAATCCCTGAAACTAAGCAAAAGTCCATTGAGTTGAATCATTAAAGATATTTCAAAACAACACAAAAGACAACCAACCTAACAATGAGCATACAGAAATGGAGATTTTTTTAGTTATTTTTGGCTCTTGCTGCACCTATATATGATGGACAATGGGTTATCGACTGTGGATAATTCTGGAAGTTCACACAAAGAAGAAGCGGATAAGTTCTTAGACTATAAGACTATCCTCCTGATTGATTTCATGCCAAGGGAATAATAAACTACTGACCAACACTTCACCAAACACAATTTTCTCATTGAGAACAAAAGCCACAGCATTTTATCAAGCAGTATTGCTTTGATTCGTGCTAATGCCCGCCCATAAATAGCTATGCTCTCGTCTATAGCCATCTCAAAAACTGCTCGACATATTCTAGATGGAGGGGAAATTTTTGTAACACCAACCATACAACCCTGATTTAGGTGTTGGTGAATTAAATTTTTTATCAAAAATAGAAGAATTTTGACTTTTATATATAATTTATTTTTAAAATTAATATTTTCCCCTTGTCGTTTAAACAAAAAATCTCTCAATCGTCTTCATAAAAAAAAAGAAGAAAAGACCATAAAATTAAGACCCCTAGGTCTCTAATGTTCTAATAGAGTCAGGATCACAAAATAAAAAGAGTTGGTCCAGAAAGACCCAAGAGAAGACGAAGAAAAGTGTAAATCCAGCTAGGACTCTCAGAATTGCTAAACACCAAACCCATTATAAGCGAGCCCTTAAGATATCAAAGTGATTATGAACTGAAAGCTGTTATTCATATAGCTTGATTTGAATCGTTAAGTGGTAAATGAGTAGAATGGTGGAATAAAAAAGTAGGTACCAAACATTTTTGTAAAATTATAACTTGTTTTAGAGTTATTACAATCAAAAAGTTCACTACTCTTCAGATGACTCTCTATATAATATTTTCACTAATATAACCATTTCATTTTAAAAATTACTTCGTCTTGTTTAAAGACGAAAAATCTCTGTCATCAACCCCTTATAAGAAAGGGAAGAAAATAATATATAATAAAGACCCAGCTCCTAACCCTCAAATATTCCAATAGCATCATGGTTGGGGGAAAAAACAAGAGTTGGCCAAGAGAGATCTGATAGATCTTTCCTATCAGATCTCTCTTGGCCAACTCTTGTTTTTTTTTTTCCAACCTATAACCCAAGCCAAGACTACATGAAAATATCTAAATCTAGTTTGAGTCACTCAGGACTGTACTCAATAAAAGTCAGAACCTGAAAGTATAAAAATTATAAATTGAACACAAATTCTCACAAAATAAACTCTTAGGGGCTCACTATAGTGAGTACAGGTATGGCAATTCAGAGGGAACCGAGACAAATCTACACCTACTTTCACGTAGTTTTGGGTTAGATCCTTCTCTCATCTTTCTTATAAGGTCTCTCTTGACCAACTCTTGTTCTCTTCTGACCCTGACACTATTACAGCACTGTGGTCTTTATTTTGTGTTATCTTCTATTTTTAAAAAGTCATGATAAACAAAAGGTTTTTGCCTTTAACAACAACAAAAAACTCTCAAACTAATGGTTTAATATAAAAAGATGTTTCAATGGCTTGTTATAGAGTTATAGTTGGTTTGTTATAACTAATGTTTCACTTAGGATGGAGACATTGAAATGTGTGAGATGCAATATAATATTATTGAACATTATTTTGGGAGGATTTGTTTTCTATCTGGTACAATATGCTGATGATACAACAGTTGCTGTTCAGGCAGAATCATCATTATTATTTTATTACTAGAGCAAAATTCATTTTAAATATGAATGATTTTTTTTTTTTAAATCGGTACTTTCCAAGAAATAACTTGTTGATAAATCCTATAACTTTGTTTTTGTTATGTATTAAGCTTGAAACAAAATTAACATAAATAATGCATAAGAAGGTGGAAAAGTATCAAAATTTGTAGGAAGTAGTGGTCTAACATGGAATAACCAGAAATATGTAGACTTGCCACATATGAATTATGACCAAGATATATGAAAATTTATTACAAGTTACCAGCTGATCTAAGATGAGTTGTTGAATAATAGTTGAAATCTAAGTTTAAAAAATGTTTTATATGGCCTATTGAAAGGATGGTTATTGATTAGAGCATTTTATTCAATTGAAGAATATTTTACTTCATGAGTGGTTTTGAATATTTGTGTATAAGTATTGTTTAACATGTCTTGTATCTAATCAGCTCTATAATGGATGTTTGTAACTTTTAACAGATGCCATAGAATGAAAGTTAGATAAAAGGATTTATCTATTTAAAGGATTTAAAAATAGCCACATAGGTGTATCAAAATTTATTCTGGAATATTTCTACTACAAAACCTTATATGTTAACTACTAGATGAACACTTAATATACTATTATGGACTTATCTACCCATATCTGAAATGAGCATGTGGGAGTGATTATTTAAGCCAAGAAATACAAATTTGAAATGTCTATGAAACAATTTATACTAGTTTGGATTAAAATGTAAACTAATTTATAACAAAGATTGTCTTGATTATAACACCACAGATGATACTTTTTATGATATCCCCTTGAGGGGACAAAATTTGACAGTGTGAAGTTCGTAAAAGTAAAAGCGACTGAAATTCTTCAACAAGCTGACAGAAGCGGACTTTCAACACGGCTTTGAACAGTGGAAAACTCGTATGGAGCGTTATAGGGATAGGTATGGAGAGTATATTGAAGGAGATGAAATTTGTAATTTTATTGGTGAACAATAAAATGTTTTGTAGCACCAGGCCAGTTATTTAATTGCTACGCCATATATAATTCAGCAGACCCGAAATATTTCACTAAAAAAACTCTTCCATGCCCACTAAACCTACAAAGATGGAGATGGTCTCATTGGAAAGCTTGGGGTCTGAGGATCAATATGTAAAACAAAACTGTGTGACCTTAACCCATAGTAACGAGGGCACTTTTTCGGGGTTTTTGATCTCAACCTTATTAATGCCCATTTCTGGAGTTATACTGGGCAGTTTCATGGAGTTTGTTTTATTTGTAAAAAACTATGATACGTTTTATTTAATTTTTATATTTTAGAAAACATTTTTTTATTCAAACTTTATCAACTCTATTCTGGCATCAGTCACAAATCACACCACAGTCAGTATTAATACATCTGATGTATTGGACTTAATCAGCTGTTTTAAGTATGCATTTTTATATTGGTTGGAATTGTAAAATGATAAAATCAAGTTAAAACACATTCCAAATTGTTTCACATTGGTCTATGTTAGGCCTAACCTTTTTTCCTGCTGAACTATAAAAGTAATGGTCCTAATTCGCTGTTTCAAGTATGCATTACTATTTGTTTACTATATGTTTATTATAATAACTAAACTTGTATGAAAAATCACAAAATCAAGTTTAAAACACTTTCAAATTGTTTCACATTGGTCTACGCTAGACCTAACCTATCTTTGTGGACTAATTGAACTCTTCCGCCCCCACTCAACCTACAGACTGGAGTTCTACTGGACTGATTTTGGTTTGTTTTCAATGAAAGTACATTTAAAACAAACCACATAAAACTGTTCTGTTTGATGTTCAAGTAATTATTGTTTTTTATTACAGCCGCTGAAAAAAAAAATCAACAATATTTGAAAAACTAGGATCATATATTAAGAGAGTAATAAATTAAATTTTCTATTTATAACTACAACTTATATTCCCCAGGACAATGTGTTTGCTTAATGCTTCCAAAATAGCCGAACTTGGGAGACTTTATTTACTTAATTTTCAAAATTTTCATGATTCTACTTTGATTTACTGCTTTGTGTTTTGTTTCATTTGTCCAAGGCTGAAATATTAAATGAAATTCTTAAAAGACCTTGTCAGAAGTCGTTCTATTTTTTTTTTTTTTTTTTCATTTTTATTTCATACAAAACCGTGTGAAATGTCATAAGTTAATTATACTTTAGGAAGTGGCAGATAAACTATAAACCCACAAACCACACTGACTGATAAAACTAATGACCTACACGACCCACGCTAAATGATAATAGATGAAAAAGGCAAGACTTCCCAAACTAGTCATACTCAGGCTCTAATTTCATATCTTTCTTGAATTCTATTGTGCAATGTCCTTCAAGATGAATTATTAGAAGTAGGTTTTGATAGCATCTTTCTGTGTATAATATATGTTACTGATACTGCCTTAGTTTTGTGAGTGATGGGAACTTATCTTCCCGCTGTTTTTTAAGATTTTTATTTTAACTTGTCAAAATCATACCGTTTCTACATCCGAAATCTCAATTTTAGACATATATTTTTATAATTCAATTATTTTTATTTGTGATATGTTGTATTACTTAGAACTAAATTCAAGAAGGAAGGACTAATGTTGTTATCACGTGATATTTTCTGATAAGGTAAAGTTTTGATTCGTATACATACTCTGAAGCTGAAATCAGTGTTGTCTTCCACAGCTAAAGCGATTGTACTAATTCGAGATTTAGCCTATATATAAAGTGATTCATGAAGAAACGGAAAAACTTTCAGGAAGTGTTCTACGGTAAAAATTTTAAAAAGTACATATAAATATAGATCTAAAAACTCTTATTTTTCTGTCTATCACTATTTTTGTTTTCTTTTAATTTTGGAAATAAATAAAATATTGTGTTCAGATTTTGTACACACATTTTATTGTTACGTTTTACAAGTATACCAAAAACAAAATTTTATTTCATAATAGCGGGCATTAAAATATTTAACAATGAAAATCTCAAAAACTGTTAACTTTATAATAAGACTAAATATTTTTCTATTTAACTACAAAGAAAATGGTATTTTTAATCATTTTTATTTAGGTCAAGGGATAACAAAAGTTATCAACAAAAATGTTTAATTTAATTTCTTGGTCATTGTCTAAAACACTCCAGATTAGTCTAAAAATAAAACATTTTTGAATTCTGATAATTTTTCTCCGAATTATTATTATTTTTTATACCTTATGAATAAATGAATCACTATATTAGAGTGTAGATTTTGAAATTTGAAAATGTCAAACCAAACCAAACATTGCTTTAATACTAGAGAAAATAATTTTAAACTTACAAAAAAGTTAAATTTTTTGTTGACAACTTAGTTAGTTATAATTTGATGTACAAAAAAATTTACAAATATTTTGTTTGCCCCTAATATAGGAAAATATGTAGTATCTTGTAAATTATTTTAGTTTTTGAGATATTCAAAGTTAAATAGTTTAATTGGCTGCCATTTTGAAAATATTCAAAATAAAAGTCTTTGTACATTTATTTTACGGTACACTTATAAACTTTATCATAAAACAATGTGTATACCAAATGTGAACTAAATCTCATATATATTTCAAAAGTTTTGGATAGCCGGGAACTAAGCATATTCATAACTATGCCTACATTAATTTTTTCTTTACTTTTATCAGTAGAACACATTCTGAAAGTTTCTCCTTTTCTTCGTAAATCACAGTGTATAAAAAACACAAATCTATTTATATTTTTTCTAACTTGTATATTTTATACACATCAGATGATGGAAAACCATGAAAAACAAAGCTCGAAAGTTCAATCAGCAAATATAAACATGGTTCAATCGCCTTGTTTCATGGTGTCTTAAATTATACATTATTAGCAAATTTCTTAATATACAAATTTGAAGTATTGTATGGAAACTCCAATATCCAAAACTACAAATTACCAATGATTCAACAAATATTTGCTACTATTTTCCTATAAATATATTCTAGAAGTTGTAATTTTGATCTGATTTTGTACAATTTTGGTGGGTAAGCTAGGATTTTACAAATGTCAAGTTTATTAATCAGAAAGCCTAGATAATACTACAAAAAAATTTTGTGTGTGTAGGTTATGCAATTCAACAACTCATTTTGTATAGCAATAAATTATGTATGTAATTATGTCTAAACATGTTTTTTTACGATCACAAAGAGTTATTACTATTAAACAAAATAGTATACAGATATAACATACAAAATCTTCAATAATACCCTCAGTAGCTAAATTTAAGTTAGATTTAGTAAGCTAGGATTTACAGCTTGTTAAAAATGATTGAAAAAGGTTACACATTTCTTAATTGGCGATCATTTAAAAAGCGGTTTTTAAGTAACTCTTTTGAATCAGCCAAAATAGTTCTTTTTACGCAGTTCAACGAGGTTGGAAAACAAGTGGATAAAAAAAAATTACAACCTATCATTTCAACAGATCAGCTGCAAGCAATATTTATTTTTAAAACATAATTTACCTGTTCTCCTTATTATCCTTCTCGTCTCTCCTGCTATCTCGTCTGTCACTCCTATCTCTATCATTTCTATCTCTATCTTTGTCACTTCTATCTCTATCTTTGTCATTTCTATCTCTATCTCTTTCATTCTTATCTTTATCTCCTCTATCCCTATCGTTTCTATCTCTGTCTCTCTTATCATCCCTGTCTCTATCACTTCGATCTCTATCATTTCTGTCTCTGTCTCGTTTATCATCTCTTTCATTTCTCTTGCCACTTCCCCAATCTAAAACAAAATGAATACACGCAAAATTATGCAACCATATAATTGAATTTCAAAACCAAATATTTAAAAGCTAGTGTTATAAAAGATGATGTTAAAAACTATCTTACATAATTAAGAGTGAACAAGTGTTAAATTTAAAACCATTATTTTAAGTCATAAGAGATATCACCGACAGAGGATCCTAGAGTACAGTATAAAACGCGAAGACAATCTGTGAGGGGTCTTCAGAAATCTGTTAGGGTGTCAGAAAGCTGTTCTAAAGGGAGATATGTAGCACAGTAAAATCGATATCTCTACATCAGTTCTGTTAGTTATGCGATAAAAACACTCTTTTTTCCATCATTGGAGGTTTGCTAAAAAAGCCTATAACAGATGGCTTATTGCAACAGATGTGGTTGACAGATGTGCGACTGGGTAACAAGACATCCATTCGCTTATGACAAACTTAGTTTTTAACTCACTATCATTATTATCTTTTAAATTTTAAAGACCTCCTAGATTAATCAGTAAAATACATACAGTAACTAGTATATATTTTTCCTTTTGAAAATAAAAGATAAAACACTTTTTCATTTGTGTATAAGCATAGATTCAAAAATGAAAATTTCAATGATTTTTCATAATGCATTAGGTTTGCAAATATCCGGCCTAATGTAGCAGTCGGTTGGACCAGATATCAAGCCAGGTAATCCGGATTTTTAAGTAAATCACTTCTTATACAATAAACAGTCAAATTTGTAATAAATATTAGTAGCATTTCGTAATATATTAAACCTGTTTATAGAATTTTATCGAAGAATTAATGTTAAATTGGACTAATTATGTAACGAAAGTTGAATAAAATGACAAACATATTTATTATATTATAATATTTATTTACAGAATGTAACGAAAATTGCATATATTGGGTAACTTATTTCTTGTATTTGTCATACATATGTAAATAAGTTATAAAGTTCCACTACTGATAATAAATAAAATAAGAATGCACCAACGGTCCTAGTGATGCTCGTTTGAAGGCGGTTTGATAAGTCAATGAATTTGATATAAAATGGTGCTTCTATCATAAGTTTCATTTTATCTACGACATATGCCATCTTGTTTAGAGGTATACAAACAAAGTTCCAAGTAGAAAAGTTTGTGTTTCTTTGATCCAAAACTGATAAAGCATCATTTTTTACATGGAAAAATTATTAGAGAAACTTAAGAAAAGCTAAAACAATATTAAAGGAACACTGTGCTCTGTAACATGGAATGGTTCACAAGTCATTTAGTTAATTTTGTTTTGGTAAAACAAGGACAAATGATGAAGAGCGTTTTAATTTTTTGTTATTACTTCTGTACCATACCATCTATTACTTGTGATTCAGGAATTGGTTTAGATTAGTTTCATACTTTACTGAAACCTATTGATCTAAATTTTAAAAATTTTGAATTTTATAAAACAACCCATACATACTTTTTACAAAGTTTTTTACCCATTACTCCTAAACCAGTATTTCTAAGGAGTATGTAACCATTAAAGTAGTATCTACGGAGGCTATGATTTTAGCAAAATGGTTTGATTAAATTTCAAGAAAATTTAAATGTTTATGTTCTGATCTTTTTTCCTTGTTATTTAAAGGCAAAAAACTCTTTATCAATCCCTTGTAAAAAGAAAATAATGTAAAATAAAGACCCCATAGCCCTCGAATACTCTAATAACATCAGGGTGAGAAAACAACAAGAACTGGTGAAGAGAGATCTATAGGAAAGATGAGAGGAATCTATTCTTTGTTCCACATTCACCTGTCGGTATGAGTCTTATGGAAGATTCACTAACACTACCTATTCCAAACTATTCGGGTGTCTTGCGGGTTCCGTCAACTGCCGTGTTGTCAGCCTGAAGGTCGCAGATTAATTTCAATAAACATTATAAACAATTTAAATTTAACTTTTGAAACTATATTTTAATATCAATGATTTATAGATTTGTTCACAGTTTAAATCGTATTTTTACCATCACATTTATATTTAAATTATTTTATTGCTCAACTAATTACTTGGTTCACTCTAAAAACTCAGTGTTGCCTAAAAAAAAAGAGAAAAAAAGAAAAGAAAAAAAAGCAAATTTTAAGACAGAAAACAAAATCTTAAAAAAGAATTATAACAAACAATATTACCCGTAAATTGTGTTTCGACTGTAGTTTTAAAATAATACAGTCTTTGAAAAATGTAATAATCTGAGGCTTAATTTTTCTTGAAATTTACTCTTAAACATTTTTATTAAAGTTATTTAAAATGTAGCCTGCACATTGAAGACGCTACAGTTAATTTTAGTTTTATTTAATTTACCTGTAGACCATTACTCTTTCACATGTATATTGGTTTGAGTCATTAATTTGCACAAATCACCAATATCATTCGACCAAATTTTGAAACATTCAACCTTCTACAATGGTGTCCATAATTGATTTTTCTCTTTCATATCTAGTACACACACACACACACACACACAGCCGAGATGGAAACAAATATTTTTTTAAAGGTTTATGAGTTTTATGTACAGGTCGTGAGAAAGTAAGTACGTTTGTTCAATATTAATTATTTTTATTTAAATAAAAAATGAGAATTTCAAATTTGAATACAATATATCTAGCATTATAACAATTTTATACAACATAAAAAAATCACAATTTTAACATTAAAAAACAGTAAAATGGTAAATATATATATATAATTAACCAACAATATATAAAACATCAGCCTGGGAAAACCTATTGGTGATGCCACGGTTATTGATCCATCAACTACATACTAACAATAAAACAAATTATCATCTTTCTATCTCAATACAAATAGTATATTACGTAACAAAAAATATGTGCACTATGTTCTTTTGTTGCCCATTGTTACGATTTTGTTACAACATACTACAGCTCATTAGTCTGTACCGACTGATAACACTAATTAAAATACAGTAAAACCTGCCTAAAACGGACCCTTTTTAAAATGGAAATTTTGTTGGATACATATAGTCCCCTTTATAAGCGGTAGATGCGTTGTGGAAAAGTGTGGCGTAAAGTGAAACCGCGTATAACCATGTTATTACTTCTGTACAGATCAAACAATCACCGCTTTGGCGCAACTCAGATCAAATACAAAACTTTCAAGGACGTTTTTCATCTTTTATGCACTGAACTTGAGAAGAGAGTCAGATGTCAAAGAGCACCACCGCCACGGCATTACTTCTGTATACTTCAAACAATCACCACTTTGGCGAAACTCAGCAGCTACATGCACTAATAAGGCAGTTTCTAGGAATCATAACCCCTCGCCCCATCCTTCTTTACATTACTGTACTTTCTGCCGCTAAAGTCCCGTTTGTTATGAGAATTAGGGTACAGAATAACATAATTGTTATGTACTGTACATGATGACGACGAAGATGAAAGGGAATTGAAAATTCACACTTTTGGAGAAGCGCTAACTTGCGTGAATGAACTTCAGGAATTTGCGGCTCTTAAAAATGAACTGGAACTTATGAAACTAATCCAGGACGCCAAAGAGATCATTCAGCGGCCTGTTGTTAAATCATCATACAGTGTACTTTAAAAGAAATGTTTGGACAAAAAAAAAACTAGAAAAGAGAATGGATTACATGTAAGTTGATTTTTTAAAAAAAATCTAGTTTTCACGTACTGTATTAAGTTTATTTTAACTACAGTATATACATATTTCCTTCTTCTTGTTCTTGTGACAGTAAGCTAGGCTATACAGTATTTAAAAAAAAAATAAGAATCTCTATAAAACGGAAACCTCCCAAAACGGAAAAAAAAAAATACTGGAACGATCATGTTCCGTTTTAGACAGGTTATATAACCTAATCCTTGAACAATATTCTCACCATCTGTAGAAATATTGGAATTTTGTAGATTTATTTAGGATACTATGATAACCTATCAACTAAAAAACCCAACATGACAAACTATAATTATCCGTATTCCAGGAAACTAAATGGTAGTCACCACACTACTTCCCATTTCTTTTTCATTTCCTTATTAATTAAAATTGAAGACAATTTATTATTTTCTTCATTAAAGTATGAACAACCGCTACTTGTAACAGATCATGTCCACTCTCCACTCCAGTTCCATAATTTCCTAACACATGAGTTTAGGCCATTATAATATTTCATTAGTTTAACAAGCTTCCAATATTTATGTTCGTACACCAGTACTAAAACACTACTTTGGCAAGAAATATCGTTTTCGATTGACCAAAATATTGTTTTTTAACATGCATGTCTATTTAGCAACTCTCTAAATTATATCATTTATATAATGCGCCACATATCAAGTCCATTGGATAATAACCAATAGGAGAGCAAGAGTAGTAATATGGTTGTAAATTCCAAAAACTCTCGGCAAAAAGGGGCTCTGTCATCTTGCAGTGCTAATAGAGATAGGTAAATAAGCAGTTTTATTACGTTTTGAATAGTTTTTGTGTGCTAAATAATAGTTTTTGATTTAATACTTAAACATACTTTAAAGTGATACATTAATATTATATCAGCATTAAAGACATGTTTATTTTATAAATATTTTTTTGCTTTCACAGTAATAATTATTTCACAGTATAAAAATAAATATTAGTTTTTAATATAAGTTTCCTGCAATTTAAAAGGAAAGACTTCTATTACATTTATTCATTTAGTCAGAGAAATATGGTTTTCATTGAAAAATTTCTGATAATTTGTTTAAAAAAAAAATAATAAAAAAAAAAAAGCATTAAATTATGCTCTTTGCAACTGTATTGGGAAGCTCGCTACCAAATGGGTCGAGTCTACCCAAGGAAAAGACAACAATAACAATTTTAAAGTGGTCTACATACAGGGTCTTTCACAAAAAAATGAAAAACAAAATTCAGGACAAGTTCTACTGGTGAAAAAAGTTCACATGAAAATAGGTCCAGAAACGCTTTGTTTTCTATTTGTCAACCATTTTGTGTTTAAAAATAATTGATAACTTTTGAAATTAGTAAGATTATAAGTTTAAGTTTGATATACACATTGTTTATAGTATTTTTTATCAGTATACCAAGATCCAAAACTTTACTATGTAAATATTCAAAATGGTGACCATTGAAATTTTTTAAAGTCAAATTATCTTTGAAACCGTAAATCTTAAAAAAAATTATAACAGACAAAATATTTCTGTACCTTGAAAAATAATTAAGTTAGTGTCAAAAAAGCTAAAACTAAACAAACTGGCAATTGTCAAGAAAACACAAAACATTATGATAAGCATACTAGTTATTTCTCATTATATAGTAACAATAACTCATCCTAAAAAGGAATATTTTTTTAAGAATTAACGGCAAGAATTTTCAATGCATTTGAAATTCTACAAAATAATCCAGATAGGTTGGAAAGATCCACAAATATAATTTTAAAACGAGCAGAATATTGAGTTAACTAACAGTGAAGGAAGACATTTTGAACAGTTGTTGTAATAGCAAGTTTTTAATATGTTGTTAATGCTTTATTTTTGTTAAATGATTTTATTTCTAGATATTATAATGATAGTAAAATACATTTGTGACTTATTTTTGTTTAGTAGTTGACTTTATTTACATCAATTTTCTCAGATCGTAATTCTCTACAAGTTTTGTTTAAAAGTTTTATGTGTTCTTTACCCATATAGCAAAGTTTTAATATGTCAAACATACAAAAAACTGTGTTTATCCCAATTTTTGTGTTCTACCACAGATTTCTCAAAAACTAATCTAGGTACGGTTCTATGACCTATTTTATTCGATTTTTCAGGTCAAAAGCCATAATAAACCACCAATTTATCGTCTTAACTTTGTACAAATTTCAGTACAGCTTCATTTAACCGGAGGAGCAGAATCCAAGGTGAAATCTTTCGCTAGCTGTAAGTCAGTAACAAAACATTTTCAGACTCACATTTATGTGAACTTTTTTCATTATTTTCACCAATGCAGCCTGAAGTTCTTTCCTTGAAAGACCCATTTATTTGTCCAATAATATTTTGATTTCTTTGATGTATGTATAGTTGTTAATTTTGATAAATAAAAGTTTGTAATAAAGGAAATTTTAAGTCTTAAACAAGTTAAAGTCTACTTTTTGAGTATGTTATGATAAAAAAATATATATATTGCTATTTAGCATGAGTTATTGATACCTTGTAATATAAGAAATAACTAGTAGGTCTATCATACCGTTTTGTGTGTTCTTGACAATTACTAATTTTTTTTTAAATTTTATCTTTTTTGACGAAACCTAATTATTTTTCAAGATACAGAAAAATTTAAAAAACCCATTTAGTTTATTATTAAAAATATAAATATTTTGTCTCCTATAAAATTTTTGTAAGATTTACGGTTTCAGAGATAATTTGACTTTAAAAATTTCAATGGTCACCATTTTGAATATTTACATAGTAAAGTTTTGGATCTTGGTATACTGATAAAAAATACTATAAACAATGCGTACATCAAATTTAGACTTATAATCTTACTAATTTCAAAAGTTATCAATTATTTTTTACTACAAAATGACCAACAGACTGAAAACGAAGTGTTTCTGGACCTATGTTCATATGCACTTTTTTTCATCATTTTTACCAGTAAAACTCGTCCTGAAATTCTTTCTATTTCTTCGTGAAACATCCTGTATATTGAGATTGTAGTGGGCATGTTCAATTTTTTAAAAAAATGTTTTTTTTACAAAGTTTCAGTTTGGTATTTATGTAAGTTGCACAAGTCAATGCGATTGAGGGAGGAGCCAGTAGACAGTCTGATCTTGAAGAATCCAATAGGGACCGTGCAGGTTTACCAACTCGTTTTTCTACTGTGACAGTACTTGGCACTGCGATTCTTCTGCAGTTATGTTCATTTAAGGCATTCGGAAAAATAAAAGATGCTGCATTTAATATTGTATCACAGTTTCAAAGAGCAAAATTTCATGAAAAAGAAAAAAATAATACAACTTAGCTGCTTTTCTTTCTTGTAAACAAATCATCAGAAATTTTTCTATGAAAACAATATTTTTCTGACTAAATGAATAAATGTAATACAAGTCTTTCCTCTTAAATTGCAGGAAACTTCAATTAAAAACGAATATTTACTTCTATACTGTGTTATTACTATTATTAAAGAGGAAATAATTATTATAGTGAAAGCAAAAAAATATTTAAAAAATAAACATGCCTTTAACGCAAATATAATATTAATGCATTTTCTATTCTGCAGATCTTGTTTGAGCTTCACACATTTTAACATGCAAGCCTTATCTATTTTTGAACCCAGTTCCCTGCACAGTCCACATTCCCATATGATTGAATGTCTAAGCCTGCACAGATAAACTGAGACACTCATGACCAGTTTTAAGTCTAAAATTTGCAACTGCTTCCTTTTCTTGGTTTTTTACAGTTATTGGTCCACAACTTTTCTATTCCTAACCGGGTTTTACTACCATACAGATGGTTTGTCTTTTCAACAAAATGTAATTTTATATTCTTTGCTATCAATTTCTTCAGAGAATTAAAGTTATGATTTGTATTTATATTTTAACAGTGAACTCGTGCACAGCTGATACAGTGCTCGAGTATCAGCTTTTCCATACTCCTGTATGTGATGGGATCCACTGAATGTACATTTTCTCTTTAAGTGCTGTCACTTGTTTTAGGAAATGTCTTGCTTCCTCCAGCAGTTTCTGACCTTGAGCTCACCAAGAGCACACTGTTTGATAAACAATTTGGTCTCCAATTGAGATTTTGTAATGTTAATTTCATAGCCTACAACTCAGTGTTAAACTTCGATTCATTCTGTCCAACAGCAATGGAAATGGTAAAAAATTGTGAATAGACACTGTCTTCTGCCGGAAATTATTTGATTATAGTGTACATTATTATCTGTTTTGTTCCACTGTTGATGCCACTTTCTTTTTTACATTCTCCACAATATTGTAAATCCTCCTTTAAAATATCTAGCACACATTAACAAATGAAGATGGTAATATAAGTTAAAGATGGAGTACCAATACTCAGTTTTTGAGTTTTGAGAAGAAAGTTGATTATTAGTTTATTTTTGGCATGGGATATGAAATTGTTTTCCATGCGGAATGAGTAGACAGAAAGACCCTGATAAATGTGATGTGGTTGCCTACATGAATTAATCCAAAGTGGGTGACGCTGGCTTTTCAGGTAAATGGAGTATTTATTGAGAAACACAGACATACACATGACAGCTCTGTAATGGCTGTGTTTAGAGAAAAATACCAAAGAACAAAAGTGTCATAAAATAATACCTTCTACCAAAAAATGCAATAAAAATATAGTGTTTGTATTTAAGAAATTAAAAATGGTGGCCATATTGGAAAAATGGTGAAGATTAAAAATACGGTAACACCGTAATTTTAATTTATGTATAAATCCAGGGAAGATTCCCAATTTAAAGTTTTTCGAGAAAATGATAGTTTCCGAAATCCCATTGGTGGCCATCTTGAGTTGATCACCCTGTATATGAATCTCTAGAAATGTACAATGAAAACATTTTAGGTTGATTTTATTAGGACATATAGCCTATTATGTTTAGATTTTATAAGTAAGCTTTTCCTCTCCCAATAGCCGTACTTAACATTCATATATTTAAAAAATAGAATAATAAAATATTCATCTGCGGTTCAACACAGATCCTTCTTCTGCAACCAGACTACAACAATTTATTCTTATTTTTATTCTCTCTACTGATTGAGAAATATTTATTCTTTCTACATTATTTATTTTTCTATTTATGTACTACTAGGTAATAAATACGCAGGTCCAGTTTCCAAGGTAAGCCTGATCCATAATAACAGCATTTATAAAGCTGTATATTGGTTAAGCTGTTGCAGATTTGTACCGGATAGAACATTTATGATCAGAGGCAATAAATCAATACTCATACCTGCCAAGATTTATTGTTCCTCCTATTCCAAATGTCTAAGGACTTGTCCCATGCTGTCTTAGACAATCGATTCAAATAGATAGATCGTTCTTCCCAACCTAAACCTACTTTATTAATAAAACAACTCACAGATTCAGGAATCTCTCCATATACTCCAACTTCAATTGCAGAAAAAAATACTTTGTATCCCTGTTCTTGCAATGCAGACACAATTTCTTCATATTTCTTGGTCTTTAAATAATTCTGGTTTGACAAGTTCTCTTCCCAGGGTACCGATAATTCAACGATAAGAATTTGTTTCAAATAAAATGAGTATGCAAAAATATCAGGATAAGAATTTGTAATACCAAACTCTGAAGGAAGTACATAATGTTTGTTACCAAAATCTATCTTTATCTCCCAATCATTTGAACAGTCAACGCAAGACTGTACATACATATTTCTCTCCAAACAATTCCTTACTATTTCAAAAACGACTTTCAAAACCTCATCGTGTCTATAAGTATATCTCCCTTGTTCCAAAGCAACCCTGCAAGTAGACAATACATGTCGAAAAGTGCAATGAGGTAATTCACATAATGTGCAAAGTTCTTCAACTTGATTCCAGTTAATCTGATCATATCCTGTAAAACATATTAAACAATTTCCAAATAAACAATATTTTATTACCGTTAAATTATGTTTTTAATGATAGTTTACACTTACAGGTATATTGATATATTTAGGAACTCAAAACAGTTTTACTCTGTAAACTCTAGCAATACAATGACTCGTGTCGAGTTCTAGTAATATATTCACTATCAACTTCAAAACAATTTAGCAACCATTCAGATTGAATTTAAGTTTTAATAATTTGAACAAATCGTACATTCTTGTACAAACTCACTAAGAACTATAAATTGATGTTAAACATATTTTGACACACTGGTATAAATAACCACATGAATCTAATCATTATAGCTTTTGTTGGAGTTCTAGTAACTTATACGATCTTCTGCCATTTATATATTTTAATACACATTTCAATCACAGACACTTATTTTCCTGAATTCTTCATTTTGCTTCTTAATATAAAATGTACTGTACATAAAATCTATTATCTGTACAAAGCAGTTTTAGCCCCTTGGGAGAAGGCAAAATTTACAACTTGCAGTTTCGTTCCAGATTTTATATTAGAATGATGTAGTTGCTCTATAATAATAGCCACTGGTTGGTGTGATATCAAAGCCATTCGGTATCTTTACCAGGGGCTTTCATATGTCACAAATTTTACTTACACTGAACAAAACACATTCAAATAAATTTTTGCATTTATTACAATAATAATAATAAAGATGTTTTAATAAACATATAATATCAAAATAAAGGAAGTATTAATTGGTCTTGGAACTATTTTATGAGTGTTTTTAGTACTGCTGAGATTATAAAATTTATCATTACAAAATTTTAATTCGTTCGTTATAAGAATGAATAATTATTATGCATAATTGTATAGATTTTATTCCAACACATAAGTATAAGATAAGTTACATGATTCCTGTTAATTCATTTTATTAAAAATTATGATATAAATTATATTTAAAACATAATACTTTTTTATATTTTTCTAATAAAATGCTCCTTAACCCTCGAGCCGGCAGACCGCCCGGTTTTAACAAATGACCGGGTCGTGGCAACTGTCATGGCTCACTTCACCAACTAAAAAACACGTATTTTGCAATTCACCATTACGCCCACTTAGAATTGTCCTATCACAATAAATAAAATACCGTTGGAAAGCTAATGTTCCGTAGATGCATAATCATGCAAAAAAATACCACAAAACGTTATAAATAATATTCCAAAAATTGGTGAAGTTCACGTATTTTTTATGCATAAAATCGTAAAATTAAACTCTGCGCCTTTTCGTAAAACGCGACGCCATTTTTCCCGATATGATTACAACTCTATTTATCTGTCATTTAAGTCAACTAAAACACTGTTCTATAGATCACATGTTTCTCTTTCTAACCGTAGATTACAAATTTTTCTGCGTCTAACAGATCCAGAGATATATCTATTTGACCGTAGAACAAACTTGACGGCACAAAATTCATTTGGCATTCGGTGCATTTTACGAATAGACGTAATCAATTCTCTATGTTTTAAAAACATATATTTTTCTTTACAGTACTGCTTTTTTAGCCAGAGCTTTCAGTGCAGTAGTGGGAGTGGCCCAGCTACAACTCCAGTACTGACTTGTCTGCCAAGCGCCTGTACAGACCTGTCTGCCAAGCGCCTGTACAGCCCTGTCTGCCAAGCGCCTGTTCAGACCTGTCTTGTTGCTTGGACTCATGTCCACAGCTGTTACTGTATACATATAGAGCTTGTGAAATAGGCCAAGAATATGTTATAAAAATAATGTTTTAGTTAATTAAAACTAATTGATTATTAAATGATAAAATTTTAGTACTGAATCTACATGTACTTTTAATTATTGTTTTTATTTCTCAGGTTAATATATAAATATATATATATATATAGGGCATGTTAATAGTGGAGGTGTTTTTAAAATGTACATTATACATTTTAAAACTAAAAAAACCAACATTTTAATGGGTAAAAACACATTCTAGATCACCTATTGTACCAAACATTTCAGTATAATTCGCGTCATTTTTCCTTAAATATAAAAATTCATAACTTGCTTAATAGTCAGATATCAAAGTTAAAATTTTTACCCCACTTTGGCATCACATAGGTCTACATAATGTGCAAAAATGGGGACTTTTCATCCAGTCCCACCAAAGATATTGAACCTCAAAATTCCAAAAATTTCAAAAAAATGAAATTTTAAAAATTCATAAAAAAATAAGGACAACATTGCTGAAGCTCAAACTCAATTCTCAGTAAGTACTTTACGTTATCTAGCTACAAAAAAAATTGTAACTCTGATAAATCATTCCTTCATGGTTTTTTGTAGTCTTAAAAATTGGAATTTCTGAATTCTAATCACTATACTTTGAAGAATATTTTGAGGTGTAAATAATGAATATATGGTTTAATGTGTAGGAACCAATGTTGTAGAGCAGAAAATTCTGAAAAAAATGGTACAATTTGCAATGTTGTAGCACTAACCCAGCCTGAGATAATCAATTTATCGCTAATGCTTTCAAAGCCAAAAAACGTCGCGCGCTCCAGAACAAAAATGGCCGCCACACATAAACGATGTGAGATAAAATTTTTTTTTTTTACTGTTTTGAACTTCTGTTATGTTTGGTAAAAACTTTTAAAATATCAATCTTTTTTAAAACATTCAAGCAACTATCATTGGACCACTTCATATGGATTGACCCTTATATTTTAGTGTTAAATATGATTATACAAGTGAATATATGTGTTATTCTTTGTAAAGTATATTGTCTTAGTAAAATCTAATGATTTTGTCTTGGGCCTAGCTTTAGAAAGTTACTAATTACGCCTAAATTGTTGAGATGTCTAACCTAACCTCAACCGTCAGAGTATCACTTTTTAGTCAAAATCGTTGTTTCTATTTTGAAAATGTAACAAATTATTTTTTTTCCCCCTAAATATATTCACAAATATATTAAAAATCTCTAGGAATTGTTGAAAAAATTCCAAAAAATGTATTAGTATGTTATTGATTACCATTTCTGTGAAATTTCTGCTCCGTTACTCTTCGATTTTTTGGTATTTGACCAAAAAACTCCAAATGTAATACATCAACATTTTTTTTTTCACTACACACCTACATTCTATGCACCTTTCTGGACATAATGATATATAGAAGTTCTTTATAAAATATATTTTACTATTTTTAATGTTTTTTTGAAAAAATAAAGAGAAAATTCAGTTTTTAGGTAAAATATTTTTTTACATTTTGAAAATGTAACAAATTTATATTTTTTCCCCCTAAATATATTCACAAATAATACACAAAAATTGTGTATATCTTAGAAATAGGTAGTAAGCTATTGATTTTGGGTGATACAGGTTTTTCTGAAAAAAAAGTTAATATCATTTTTGACATCTAACATAATTACTCCAAAACTGTTTCAAAATTTTTTTTTTATTACATAGATGAATTCTATGCATCTTTCTGAGAAAAATGATATCTTATAAGTTAGGTTTTGTATACAAATAATATATTTTATTAATTTTTAAACGAACGAAGAATTTTAAGACAAATTAACATGCGCCATATAATAGATAACAGGAAAACGGAAGCGTATGTTGGTTTCGTTTGAGACGTGGTTAAATGTGTTAAAAAAACTTGACAGAGGGAATCTGTAAAAAAGCTTTGTGACGAGTTACTACCGGTGTTTTGTATAATATTACTATTTTAGAAATTTTTTCAAATTAGGCATACATTTTTAGCAAATTTCCACTTTTTACCTAAAAATTAATTTGGACTAATAAAATTTATATAAATTGATTTTTGTTTTAATACCTTTTATCCACAACTATATTACAAATCTCCGTATAATTTGGGAAGAAAAAAAATTATTTGTTCTTTAGTAAATATACACTTTGTGGAATTTTAGCTTTGGCTTTTGGAAAAATTTTTGATTCCTGATATAAGTTGTATTTTGCATAAGATACACCACTATCTTTGGTGATTTTTTTTCAAAATAGGCTCAACTGTCAAAGAATGTTTGGACCTCTCGGTCACCATGGTCTTAAAAAAAGGAAGAAAAAACCTCAAATAAAGACTTCTAATTCTCGAATACTCTAATATCATCAGAGTCAGAAGAGAACAAGAGTTGGTCAAAAGAGACCTAAATGGAAAGATGGTTTCTTTTCTTATTGCTTAAAGGAAAAAACCTCTGGCCATCATCGCCTTAGGTAAAAAAAAAGAAAGAAAAAAAGAAGTTAAAATAAAGACCCCCATCAATCTTGAATAATCTAATATGAAACAGAGGGAAAGAATATATGAAAGAAGTTGTAGAGCTAGGATTCCAACGCCCTACTAAGTGAACTGCTGAAGGTGGGTCAGAAGAGAACAAGAGTTGGTCAAGAAAGACCTGAGAGGGATTTAACCCAAGACTAGATGAAGAAAGAGATAGATCAAACTAGGGTTCGTTGGGGACAATAAATTTAATAAAAGTAAAAAAAAAAAAGTACAATAAATATTACATTGATTATAAAAACAAAAATAAATAATCTTTGATGCAAGCTACAGTCCCTTGAAAGCCTACATACTACACCCTACACCAAAGGGTTTTTTTAGCGGATGATGTCGGGTCAGCATAAACAGTTCCTGTCATCATAATTCTAGCAGTAACAGAATTTACTACAAACAGCAGGTCTCTACTGTTCCTCACACTGTTGGATCTCACAATAATTTTTTTGAGCCCCCACAAGGATTAAGCACATTATCTTTTAAATATAGAGCAAGAACATTAACGACTCTACCAACCGCGAAGTTCATAACTAAATTTAAACCTATTAGAATAATATAAACTCTTCTTCTTCTTCTTCAGATAAAACACAGTATTATGCATACCTCTATCTCTAGGTCTGTCATCACTACGATCACCTCTATCTTTTGGCCTATTTCTGTCATCCTCCCAGTTACCTCTTCCTCTTGGTCCAAGTCTATCTCTATCATCTCTACCTCTATCTCGATTTCTTGGCCCTCTATCAGAATTGTTTCGCCAGTCATCTAAAATAATGAATACAAAGATAAGAGATTAATGTTTGTTACTGAAATGACTAAAAGTCAGATATTGTTATTTACAAATATCATAAAACCACAAATTTAACAATGAAGTGTGATCTTAATATACCTGTGAGGCACAAATCATTTTACCAAAATAAAATGAAAACTCTTTAAATCAAATATACTCAATTTTAATATTGTATTAAATATTGATATATCAAGTTATAAACGCATTATTTACATTTTATGAATTAGACTCAATTCTTTCTGTATGCCATACAATACAACCGACATTTCAGACTATGATGATACCTTAATTCAGGGTTATAAATAGATTATTACCTTACAGTACTTTATCATCAATCACACAACCCAGAACACCTCCAAAATAGTCACACACTTCAAAAATTACCCATTTCTATTTCATGTCTCATTTCATCCATCAAACCGAAATAAATATATAGCGATCAGAAATTGTAACTTATATAATTTTTTTAAATAACCAGTGTATATATGTGTTTTAAAAGTGTAGTATTAATATACGATATAATAAGGAAGTGAAGTGAAAGAAACAAGAAAAGAGGTTGTTACAAGCAAGGGAAGGAAAAGAAGGTGAGAGCATTATTAGATCACTATTGTTGGTAAGGACACAAAAGTCAGACATCTTTAACAAAGGTTTAATATCAAACCAAACACACTGAAGATCAGTAACCATCACCAAGATTAAATAGTCCAGATAAGAGTTAGTTTCTATAACAATAATAAATTTGGTAAATGGCCAACTTCAATTAACCCCTTAACGGCTGATTAAAATTGACCAAAAACAACACAAAAATGTTGATTTTTTAAAAAAATTTAAATGATGGGAAATAATGTCAAAAACATAAAAACCTTTGTAAAAATTGAAATTTTTTAGTTTTTTGCCATAGATAATGTTTTAGGGTTAGGTTAGGTTTTTGAATCTGTAAGGATATATGAAATATATATGTATATTTATATTTATGAATATGTATATAGAGCGTAAACTTGTATTTTTTTTTTGGAGTTTTAAAAATGTATGGTCCCCAGCGGGATAAGAACCCGAAAAAAAAAAAAAGAAGGAAAAAAAGAAAAAAATCATATCTAGCGTATTATTGCGTCACTGGCACATTTATTGAAAAGCTCACTGACGTAATATTACGTCGCTGACCGTTAAGGGGTTAACCCCTTAAGTGTTTATGTCGGTTTAAGCCGACGCTACAAATACCGATAAAAAGTGCCGCTGTCGGCTAAAGCCGACTCTCTTAACTTGCCCTATTCTATTTCGTTCTCTGTCGAAATATTACGTTGTAGTTGCTAGTATTGCCGCTAGATAGTGTTGGCATGCTCTCTAGAGCATAACTTATAAAACTACCGCTTTATTTTTGTTCTCTTTGGATCCGCCGTGAAATTATATTTACAAGGAGTCGCGATACCAGTGCAGCGAATGTGATGTTGGGCTGTGTGCTGCCCCATGTTTTAAAATATATCACACCCAAAAAAATTACTAAACATTAGTAAGAAACTGTAAACAATCTTTATTGTGTGTACTTTTATTTTTAACAATGGTTTTATACATTTTACTTTTTTTTAATTGTTAGGTAAATGTGTTTTTAATGTATTTGCAGAAAATTTTTAAATTATATTAAACATGACATTTATACTTTTGATGTTGCTTATATTTTCTTTTAATGCCTATTTTTTAACTTCCAAGTTAACAAACATTAAAATAATCAAATAAAAAAAATAGGCATTTTTGGGTTGATTTAGGCAAAAACAATAAAACACTTAAGGGGTTAAACCTTCATGTAATAGCTACTTCAAACAAAAAACATCTTGTGCACATCAACTATTATAAAAATACAGGACTATAAACTGACACCTCAATTAAGCATTTAACTATTAAAATTAATTCCTACTAATATTCATAAATTACGTGGGCGATCCAGAAAGTAACAGACGTTTTGTCCTGGCGCGGCAGTGGGCGGGGTTAGCACTGCCATCTTGGCGTCAGAATGTTTCTACACTCAGTACGCAACCAGCCGTGGTAGCTAGAGCAACGTTCCTATTGTATCTTTTTATACAGTGGAGTTTTAAAATGAGCGCTGTGATTGAAAATCCCGCCAGTTGAGAAGTGTGTAAAAAATTACAAACCAATTGAAATTTATCGCCAGATTTGTGACATGTACAGCAAAGGAATAATGAGTGAAAGCCGAGTGAGGCAGTGGTGCATTGGTTTTAAGAATGGTCGAACCAATGTTCACGATGAGGACCGCAGTGGTAGGCCTAGTCTTATGACTGATGAATTGATTTTCGTTGACAATCAATTCAGAGAGGTATTGTGAAACACTCCAAAAATTAAGACGTGCAATACAAAACAAGCGTCGGGGAAAACTTAGCGGGAAAGTTTTGTTTTTCCACGACAACGCCCGTCCACACACGGCCAAGCGTACCCAAGAGAGCTCTTGGACGGTTTTGGATGGGAAGTTTTCAATCATCCGCCGTACAGCCCGGATTTGGCGCCGAGCGATTACCATCTGTTCCCAGTGATGAAGACATGGCTCGCTACGCAACGCTTTGACACTGACGCTGAACTCCATGCCGGTGTAAACCAGTGGATGAATTCGCAGGCGGCAGGTTTCTACAAATAGGGCATTGGAAAGCTTGTACCACGTTATGATAAATGCCTTAATTTATATGGCCATTATGTAGAAAAATAGCTTAAGAGTTTACCTTCAAAATTTATACAATAAAAATTGGTTTTTTTTTTTCACTTTGTTTAATTTTATTTCAAAACGTCTGTTACTTTCTGGATAGCCCTGGTATAAAATCATCCTTCATCATTACATATTTTCACCCACGTAGATTTACACCCGAATAATTTATTAGTATGAAGTTATCCTTTAAGTTTCATTTAAAACAAGTGATTATCTATTTTTTGTTATAAATTGAACATTTTAGCTTTATAAATAAAAGGGCTAACCGAGCCAACTCAAAGACAATACCTGAGATCAAAATAAATGTTTTAAACTTGTGAGATTATTGTACTAGATTAACAGAATTGTATTAATAAATAACAGTCATATTTATATTATCCATCTATCCGTTTATTTAAAAGATTATTTAAAGATATCCATTCTCAAGGCATAATGACAGGAGTTTTAAATGACAATTAGTATTCAACATAAACTATTCTACTTTATACATAGATTGGACAAAGATTAATCCTTACTGATTCAATATTTAATATTAATAATAATAAGTCCTTACAGACTTTAAACAGCACCAGTACTCATGTGACAGCAAAGTAAGAGAAATACATCATTCACTGAATATGTTGCAAAACCTTGGAAACCATGATGTTTCAATGGATGCCATTACATATAGGTATCAAAAGAATGAATAAGCAAATATGGCAAAGAAAGGCAAACACATAAACAACTAAGAACGAAAAATATGACATATCATATTTCAAAATTATAAATTCAACGTAAAATTAGAAGAAAACAAAATGAATATTTCAAAAGCAACTGTGCAGGTAAGAGTATCATCACTAAAGACACAAATCTGATTCCCGATTTTCAATGAAAAAGTGTGGTTGCAATGTTTCAGCTAGTCACTTCCAATTTGTGCAAACAAACTGACACTGTTATGAAAGGAGAACATCTACTACTTTGTGTAGTCATAACCAAAATTCAAGGAGATAAAACAACTTAATTGACAAAATACTTATGAGACGTTAGATTGAGAATGGAGGAAATCTAAGATCCACAACATTAGAAAACAATAACAATAGTTTAAATGATACGAGTAGGACATTGAGAATGGAGGAAATCTAAGATCCACAACATTAGCAAACAATAACAATAGTTTAAATGATACGAATAGGACTCGGTCTGAGAATGGTATAAAAGTCATTCAAAACTGTATTCATTACCAATAGTTGCACATAAAAAGAACTCATTGATTTTTATGTTCAAAATTTTCCCTCTTGAAAATAAACTTTATTAAAATGTTCAGAATCAATTGGTACAGCTAACTCAGGGACCAAGAAATTGTTAATAGTATACTTGACCTCAGAAGAAGCCTTTACTTTAATATTAAACCTAACCTAACCTAACCTAATCTAATCAAACCTAACCTATCTCAGGGACCAAGAAATGTTAATAGTATACTTGACCTCAGAAGAAGCCTTTACTTTAATATTAAACCTAACCTAACCTAATCAAACCTAACCTATCTCAGGGACCAAGAAATTGGTAATAGTATACTTGACCTCAGAAGAAGCCTTTAGAGCATGTTACATATTATATAATTTTTTTACAACTGAAAGAGATTGGTTAGATTTTGTATGGACAGGAGACAGGCGTACATTGTAAAATGGTCCTTGGTATTACCTAATAGTACATAAGTAAGAAAACACACACAAAAAAACACTATAGTTTTGAAATATTTCGTAAACACTGAACACTTACAACTGAAAAAGTAATTCTAATTTAAAAACAATAATTGAAAATAAAATACATGGATATAAATGTTTCACCTTAGCATTAGTAATTATACTTAATCATTCATAATCTATAATAATTATGTTTAGATTTTGTATGGATAGGAGGACACAGGCTTACTTTGGACAGTGGTCCTTGGTATTAACTACTAACTAGTACTAAAATACTAACCTTATTTTCCGTCTTGTTATTTATTTTGATGTTTTTTTTATAAAACAAATACGTGTTTCAGGGATTTATATCCCATAATCAGAATAGTTTCACTCCTTGGAGGTCGTCAGAACATTAAGAACACATATATTTAACATAACACAATATATAACAAGGGTACACACCACTTCATTTGAGGAACGACTGGAGTGCCTCAATTATAAGATTACGTCATTCGATATCATCAACCTCTACACAATGTGCCAGTCACAGAAACAATATCCATTTTACAAGATCGCTTTACTGAAGTCAATATTAAAATCAAAGGCTGTCAATGAGTTAATTCTTTGATTGGAGATCATATTGAAACAAAATTAGTTTACTTTCAAAAATAAATATTTTACACAACAAGATGGTTTAGCCATGGGTTCGCCACTTTCTGGGCTGTTGGCTGACATCTATCTGAACAATAATTATGAAACACATACCTCCTATCAGACAATAGTAAATAAGGTAATAGTTTTTTACTCACGTTATGTTGAGGATACTTTTATAATATTTAATGGAACCAATCGCGAAATAGAGATTTTAAAGAATAACATGAACAGTATAAACAAAAACATACAATTACTCTAGAAACTGAAATAGACAAAAAAAAAAATTTATAAAAGAGCAGATTATTTTAAATTTAAAATATTCCGGAAATCAACCATAACAGATATCATCATACATGCAAATTCCCACCACCTTATTGGTAATAAAATGGCAGCATATAATAGTTTCATCCATAGACTGATCACTTGATGCTAATGATTTTCAGGAAGAACTAAATACTATCAAATACATAGCCACAAAGAACGGATATAAAAGTGCTATGGTCGACCAGCTACTCTGGAAACATTTAAAAAAGAAAAAGAGGTCGACGGGAAAATAAATTAATGAAAGCTATAGATCAACTGAGAATGGGAATATTCTACCAAAAATCCTTAACCAACGCCCTCAAAAAAAAAAAAACCAAAAATGGCTTTCAATACTAGAAACAATTTCCCAGAATATTGCAACATAAACTTACTAGACCCATAGAGTCTAATACAGGAATATATGAATTAACATATGGAGATTGTAATAGTTTTTATATAGCTCAAACAGAGAGAAGCTTCAAAAAGCGTTTTAAGGAACAATTACCTAAAACTAACTGCATTAATACAAAATCGAATTATGCCTACCATTTTATGCAGAACAATCACGCATACATTAATTTTGAACAATTGCTTTCCATGCAAGAAAGGTGGATACATGAGTTCCATGGAGGAATTTGAAATATACAAGGCTTTTATAAACAGTCCAGACAATTTGTTAAACGATCAACTCAAATTTAAATCCAACTCCTTGAAAATACAAGATATGCATGGACCTTTAAGTCTAATCTCAGATACGTAATCGGAACTCCAGTCGTTCCTCAAATGCCGTGGTGCCCTTCTCGTGTATTGTGTTATGTTAAATATGTTATATGTTCTGATGACATCCAAGGAGTGAAATTATTCTGATATGAGATATAAATCCCGAAATGCGTAAATGTTTTTTAAAAAACATCATAGGTAACAACACAGAAAATAAGGTTAGTATTTTAGTAATACTTTGTGATTGGATACAAGTTTACAATGAGTTTTAAACTAACTAATAGTACCCAAATAGAAAAACACTAAAGTTCTGAAATATTTTATAAAGACTTTCTCAATCAATAGAGAGAACAAAAAGGGAAATACCAGGAACCACTTTCCAAAATAACCCTGTATCTCATATCTATACAACATCTAAACATATTAAGCTATACGCCCTATTAAACTCTCACATAATTAATTTATAGTTAGTGAAGTGATAATATACAAGGGTCATTTGGAAAGTAACCTCTGTTTTCATGCAGCATTAGAAGTAGAGAGATAAAGATACCACTCCTGTGGTGACATGTTCACTAGCTCAGTATGCACCCAGCTGCGCTTTTGGAAAGGTTGTTCTCCACTTTGTTTGCCTGTAATAGCCTTTCAAAATAAGCACTGCAATAAATACCCCGCAAATTATGTGCTCTGATAAAATTTCTGATAGTACAAAATTTGTCATCCATTAAAACAATAATGAGTAAAGATGTTGTGTGTTAGTAGGTTCTTTTTTTTTTAGATGAGAGAAGGAGTGATGTGTGGCCCAGCTAAGGAGCCCACCAAACCAAAACCCATAATAATTATAAATTAGGATGCAAAGGAATTCTAAATAATAAAATATGAATTGGCACTTGCGATTTTGTTGAGCAGTGCAATATGACGTAGAAGAAGGGGGGGAGAGACGAGGAGTGGAGAGCTTGAACCAGCGAGCCGACCGGGAGTCTGTTCCGAGAGCCGCGAGAAGGAAGATCGCGACGGGACGAGGTCAGTCCATTTTCGGCCACGTGCTAGCTAAATTAAACGGTATGCTTTTCGGCCACTATTAAAGCTTTATCTTGCGGTTGTCTTTTTTAATAAATTATAATTATTTCTGTTCTTTAATTCGGTGATAAAATAAAATATATCATTTTGCGTTGCATGCGTTCATAAGCGTCCTAACCCGACTCCTTGGCCCATCCTGACAAGATTCGGCTAAAGTGTACGCGGTCTCCAGCCAGCCGGAGCTTCCAGCTGGTCAAAAGAAATGGAGACGGTCACAGATGTACCCTCTGTCAGTGATACTCATTCAGGAAATTGATGAAAAGATCAGTGAAAAGTGGCAGTTGACAATCTCTGAATTCTGAACAATTCTAACAAATTTTCGGACTGTTTTGTTTGAAGTAGTCACAAAAAAGGTTAAGCTATCAAAAGTTCTATGCTAGGTTAGTACTGCAAATTCTTTCCGAGAATCACCAAACATAACGAATGTTGTCTCTACCTTAGACAACGCTTGTCAATAAGATCTGTTGGATCAATTCAAATGGGATGTTTTTAATCATCCGCCGTATACCCTAGATTTGGCTCCAATAATTCTCACCTATTTATGCCCGTAAAGAAGTGGCCTGGTTCCCAACGCTTTGATGTTAATGAAGAACTTCGAAATGCTGTGACAGGCTCCCTCCCAAGCAGCAAAATTTATAAAGAAAGGATTTCTAAACTTGTCCATTGCTATGATAAATGCCTAAATTTAATTGGTGGTTATATAAAATATAATAATAATAAATCTGTATCTACGTCTCCATTTTATTTTCTGAACGGACCTCGTATAAATCCTTCGAACATAGGAAAAAGAAAACACTATGTAATTAGATTTCACGCTTATTATAAAATGACAAATAAATAATTTTGAATGCATTACAATTACCGCCTTCTTCTAAGATATCTCGCCTCTGATGTGGCATATGAGGACCTGGATTAGCTCCGTGATTATAATCAAACACTTGTATTGGTTCCAGTGATTCCGGCTCATTTAAGTCTGGAATAAAAAAAAAGAAAACTAATTAGAAATTATGTAGGCCTACATATACCAACATGATAAATAACTAACCACATCATTTAGGTTAAGTTATTGGTGCAAAAACATACATGCACAACACCTACTCAAAATATTTGAAAGTATTTTAATTGATTGCTGTATCTTACACTTTAAACTTACACTTTAAACTCGGTGATATTGAAAATGCAACTAGAGCAAATGAATTATAACATCAAAAGTATAATATATGTTCATGAGCAGAAGCTAAACAACTGGCCCATGAACAAATAAATGGTACTTTTTTCTAAGCTAATCAAATTGAAAACACAACCTATAATTATTGGTTACTCCAGGTTAATGAATACTACTCTAGACTTGAGTGTTAAATATTAAAAAAGTATTAAATTAATACTTATACAAGTATTACAAATTTTGGACTGTCAATAATAAACCTAACCTGGACTGAAATGTAACAAAATATTTGCTGGTGTGCACACTTTAAACAAAAAATGAAAGATATAGTGACATTTCATATTTAAAGTGCTCCATGTCAATCATTAATAATACTTTACTTTTCATACTCTTACACTGTAGTCAGTTACTTGATATTACTCAAACGGCTAACGAATTACAGCATGCAAAACATTATTATGTATAATTATTGTTTGATTTAAAATGCAATAACCACTTTATTAATTATATTTTTTCTTTTCGAACTTAGTAAATTACGATTGTATCGTATATTAATAATGTTATATTCTATACTTCAAACTGGAAAGGACTTGAGGAAAAAAGTTTGTCTATCCTCACACATAAAGTGCTAAAAGCACAAGAAAAGTGTCAACATTGTTCATCATTCAATAGGTGTGTTGCTTATATAACTAATTATCAATTTCTATCAAATCCATTGAGATCCGTGCCCAATTTTATCAATCTCTCAGTCGAACTTCATGCACAGTCTTTCTACGGACTGATTACTCCATGGACTGTAAATTTTTATTTTTATTTCTTGGGTTCATACAACAAGTATGTAAATAAAGTATATATATGATTTTATCTGTTGAAGTGTTACAATGTATTTTATACATTTTAAATTTATATGTTGTTTTTTAAATTCATAGTAATAGTAATTTTGCATTTGATTCATATTACTTAATTTTTAACATTTTCCCCCTTTTTTAACCCTCTAACTGGTGCTCGACCACTTTTTGCCTTAAAAAGTGGTCGCGACATTAGTCATGGCTCACTTCACTAACTATAAAACACGTATTTTGCAATTCAACGTTACGCCCACTTAAAATTGTCCTATCGCAACAAATAAAATACTGTTGGAAAGCTAATGTCCCGTAGATGCATAATCATGCAAAAAAAAATACCACAAAACGTTATAAATAATATTCCAAAAATTGGTGAAGTTTGCATATTTTTGATGCGTAAAATCGTAAATTTCAACTCTGCGCCTTTTCGTAAAACGCGACGCCATTTTCCCCGATATGATTACAACTCTATTTATCTGTCAATTAAGTCAACCAAAACACTGTTCTATAGATCACATGTTTCTCTTTCTAACCGTAGATTACAAATTTTTCTGCGTCTCACAGATCCAGAGATATTTCTACTTGACGAAACTACAAACTTGACGGCGTGAAATTCAATTGGCATTCGGTGCAGTTAACGAAATGGCATAATCGATTACTGAGTTCAATTTTTGTAATCGAACTTTACAGTATGTTGTAGAGGAAATTTCATTCTACAAGTTGGTACTACTTGATATACTGTACAGTTACTTTCAGATTCTTCTTTTCAAGACCAAACGTAGGCAATATTTCGCGATGCAGTGAAATAAAATAGACGCAAAAGGGCGTGGCATGTGTGTAATATTTTTATTATTTCTTTTATTTTGAAGGTTTGTGTATACAAACTGTATATAAATTGTGTATAAAAGTTACAATATATGTGTTTTTATTTCTAAAGTTTATGTTTTTGAGTGAATTTCGAGTGTGTATATGGAATAACCTAAAAGGCAAGTTGTAAGTGTAGCCTATATGCAAATTTTCTTATATTTAGTGTTTTATATGATTATACAAGTGAATATGTGTGTTATTCTTTGTAAAGTATATTGTCTTAGTAAAATCTAATGATTTTGTCTTGGGCCTAGCTTTAGAAAGTTACTAATTACGCCTAAATTGTTGAGATGTCTAACCTAACCTCAACCGTCAGAGTATCACTTTTTAGTCAAAATCGTTGTTTATTTTGAAAATGTAACAAATTATTATTTTTTTCCCCTAAATATATTCACAAATATATTACAAATCTCAATGGTTGAAAAAATTCCGAAAAATATATTAGTATGTTATTCATTACCATTTCTATGAAATTTCTGCTCCGTTACTCTTAGATTTTTTGGTATTTGACCAAAAAACTCCAAATGTGATACATCTAACATTTTTTTTCACTACACACCTACATTCTATGCACCTTTCTGGACATAATGATATATAGTACTCTTGTATAAAATATATATTACTATATTTGGTAAAATATTGAAAGAAAAAATATCTTTTGACATTATTTGATAAAATATTTTTTTTAATTTTTAAAATGTAACAAATTTTTTTTTTTTTCCTAAATATATTCAAAAATAATACACAAAAATTGTGTATATCTTAGAAAAAGGTAGTAAGCTATTGATTTTGGGTGATACAGGTTTTTCTGAAAAAAAGTTAATATCATCTAACATACTTACTCCAAAACCGTTTCAAAATTTTTTTTTTATTACATAGATGAATTCTATGCATCTTTCTGAGAAAAATGATATCTTATAAGTTAGGTTTTGTATACAAATAATATATTTTATTAATTTTTAAACGAACGAAGAATTTTCAAGACAAATTAACATGCGCCAGGAGGAGGGTTAAAGGCAAAATATCTCTCGGTTATTAACCCCTCAGAAAAAAGGAAGGAAAGACATAATAAAGAAGCCTAGGCCTCAAATAGTTCCAATATCTTCAGGATCCAAAATGAATGCAAGGTGGTCAAGAGAGAACTGATAGAAAGATAAGAGCGAGATCTAACCCAAGACCATATGACAAAGTCAAAGATCCAGCTAGAATCCCTCCGGATTTCCACATCCATACTGTAAGTTGCTGTTGTTATTTTATAAGTTGTCGTCGTTAATTAGGTTTGCAAAATATTAAAAATCAAATATATAAAGAGAATATCAAGACTGTCTTTCTAACAATAGGCGTCCATTTTCTGTATGGACACCATTTTGCAACACTTAAATATGTAAGCTTTTACTTATTTGACTGAGTCTGTATGTACGTTATTTACTAATACAATTTCTTTATTTTATGTAATGTTTATTTAAGAAAAAACAAGGTTCTGACTCTAATCTGTACTCACCAGGTCGGCTACATGTGAAACATGGATGAATGGATGTACTTAATAAAAATTTAATCAAGCATGTTTGGTTTTAAAAGAAATCTTTCTTTTACTAAAATCATGGTTTCAACAAGTTTTACAAAATCATTATCTTTATAGATTATACTTATCCTAAACAAACATGTTAAATCCTATACAGTCCTACAAATGTTATGCAAAATCATTGTAATATTTAGTGCTTTAGCACAAAGAAAATGTCTGAAACCAAATCGTTCATATCTCAGATAGTTTTAAGTAATACAACTCGTTACCTTCATATATTGTTCACTTAACACGTCTAGTATGAATTTCTATGTGTAACACATCTTGTTTTAAGAACAAAGTCCTCACTTTAACAAATGTCTTTCTTCTTATAACACACCATGTTAACTCTGAACAACGTCCAGTCTCTCGGTCCAATGTACAAAGAGTGTGAGAGCTTAGTGACGCCGAGCCAGCGTCACAACCCATAGTCCTTACTTCCAATTCAACCATTTTCTGTCATTGACCAATAAGAGTTCGCCTTTTTCTTTCTAATTTCGTTCGAGAGGGCATCGCTTCCTGACACAACCCGCGCCTCCTTGTTAATTTTAGTTCGAGAAGGTATCGCACTATTTCAGTACAGTATGCGCTTAATTTAAATTGTTTAATTTTCGTTATTTATTTATCTTTAAAATATGTTTTGTCCAAGTTTTAACAATTTTTGATTTTGAATAATACTTATTTTCTATGTGCAATACAACTTCTTAATTACATAATTATCTGACCAATTATCCTTAATATATTTATTTATTTATTTTTATTGGTTGGAGAATGTCCCATGCTTATAATACACACCACAAGTGAGCCCTTGAGAGTAATTTTAATTTATATTGTTAATTTAAGGGGTTAAGTGCAGTACACATGGTACTAACTTTGCCCTTAAAATATCTATAAATACTTGGAAGTGTATAATATTATTAACTCGTGATGGCACTTTGCTTTTGTAAACTCAGTAGCTATTTGAGATTAAATAAATTTTTTTTCAATAGAGCCTCCACTCACATCGACATACTTTGTGATTGATTAATATCAAGTTTTTATTACAGAGGATAATGTTTATTTTTGTTTCTAGCCAATTACACCCTTACACCCAAACTGTAATTTTCTTTTATTTGAGATTAACCGTACTAGTTTGGGTTATCCATCTTCATACATCAATATTATATCAAAATCATTAAAGAACAGATTATGAAAAATTTGGTTTTTTCAACACGGTGGTTGTTGAGACTTTTAGGTAATTCCACAACCAGTATTTTTAAATAGTGAGTCACCAATAAATTGGGACTGTGTGTATTTTTTTAAAAAGCACCAGTGACAGCTTTATTGATAACAAAAGGTGAGATCTAAGACAGATCTAACCCCTCAGTTCTGTGACGGACAATAAGAAATCTGGGAACAGATCCCTGGATCCTTACGACCAAATTCCTTTACTTGGATTCGATGCAAATAGACTCTTCGGACGATGCTGATAGTTGTCTCTTCTCACTACCCAGGTTGACATTTATAGAAGTAGAGGCCATGAGTCAATCAACACATTGTGTTGGGCGGGTACACTCTTAGATCACTTTCGATCATTACCAAAACCCAGAACTCTGGGGTCCAGAGTATCCTCTTTAACCAAACTGGATGGGCATTAGTCTAGACCCGCAACTGGAGAAGTAGGGTCCGACATCTCCCCCATCGTGAACACTTCCTCATAGAGGACAAAAGTGGCCGACTACTGAACAGAAACTGTGCATATGTATTCAACAGAACGAGTTCACATAAGCTTACTAGATTCAAAGGTTGTTTTATGATTTGTTCTGGTAAACACTCCCAGACGTGCTATGGCTCTGCACGGTCAAAAACTAATCCCTATATATGAAGGTAGAGTGTTTATGTATCTCCAGTGATTCATATAGTGTAACAGCCTCTGCAAAATTTAAAATATATATGTGTTGCATGTGTGTGTATATTCGAAGAAGATGTTTCATTTTTCCACCCCTGTATAACTATGGTTCCGCGAGGGATGCTAAACCCCTCTCAACAGGGTCAGATAGTCTCAATAGACTAATTAAAGGTAAAAGTAAGAAAATGTATATAGGTTAATTGGGTGGTACGATCATATGGATGATAGTTTATATGTTATGAGTGTTAGGTGAGTGTTTGACCAGGGACCGCGAGGGACACCAACCCCCCTCTTATTAGGTACAGCTAGTCTACATCCCCCCCCCCCTCTGCAAGGCTGTAAAGTGTAATTTGAGCAAATATTTTCTTTTTCTTAGGAAATAATATTTGTGTATAAAATTAGGAAAAAATCATAGATCTGAATTAATTTTAAACAAGTTCTGTCACACTATCTGAGAAATCTCTCCCCCCCCCCCCACATATAGTCAGAAAATTTATAAAACATGTTTTATTACCTAGCATATAAAGTATAGGGAGTCGGTTTACAACCGTAAAAAATGTTGAGTTCTGAGCTTCACATTTCATGGCTTCAGGAAATTGAAAAAAATTATTTCAACATGCTGTCCATCTGTGGTGTATATAAACATGATTGATTTCAACATGCTGTCCATCTGTGGTGTATATAAACATGATAATAGCCACAAAAATTAAGATGGAAACATGAAATATTGTATATATGCTCATATAACCCTATTGAAATTCAAAAAATGGTGATCATTTTAAACAGTTTTTTTTCCACATCTAGTGTGTTATTAAACTTATAACACACTAAATAAGATAATAATTTGCAGATCAGTTCTGCATGTAATGGTACCAACCCGACCTATCTATGATGACAAATAGTAATGTTATTGTCAAAAATGTAATCTTAAACCAAGACATCTCAAGCAAATGTGATATATTTAGTTATGAGATCCAGCAGAACAGAGTCACCGAATTGAGGCTACTCCATATATGTACAGCTTCGAGGTGTGCTAGGGTCGAAACACTAACACAAGCGATGCGAGTGAAACATTTTAATATACCTAGCTGACATCAAGAAAGTAGTGATACAAAATTACAAGGTTGAGAAAACATGTGTAATAACGGTTTTAAACAAACTTACCCTATTGGATGAAAATGACCAAAAGAACCAACTTTTGGGGAATACATTCAGAATATTTTTATATTTAGAATTAGAAAGTTAAAACTGATATAAACCAATTTTAAATACTTTCCGACTATAAGTGGATATCTCAAATCAATCAATGAACTAACCTTCTATTACGATTTGACCATCTATTGGTTTATGATCATAATCAATAACAGATGTACCAGGACCAACAGGAGTAGCATTGACAGAAGTAGATTGTTCCCAGGCTGTTTTTAATTCGTGAGGAAATGGTGGCAAGGTTTTGCTAAAACAAAGAAACGCCAAACAAATTATAATTGCATATTTGAAATTAACACTGATATTTTTTAACTGTTCCAAATACTAACTTCAATTAACTCGAATGATGTCTAAAACATAGACAGGATTCAGCCAAAATATGCAATACTTTGTTAAATTTTTTGGTAAATTAAAAATATATCCAATACAAAATTTTTATTTACTAAACTTTTAGTATGCATTACCCTATAAAAAATTTTTTTAAATGTTCCCCCTTATCTCCCCACAAACATCAATTAAGAGCAATACAGTAGGACCTCAGTAACTCGAAGCTGAAGAGAGTAAAGGTGCAAAATTCGAGTTATAAATTTTTTCGAGTATCCAAGGTTCAAGTTATCAAGGTAGAACCAGCAAAATATCGAGATATCAAGGTTCAGTAATCACCAATAAAAATGCCTGTGTAACCCTCTATAGCACGAAGTTTTACGTGTTTTACCCTCTATAGCTCAAACTGGCGAAAGTTCGAAATAAGTGACCTGAATAGGTAATCTAAATAGGGTGACCTGTTAAAAATAAAACTTAGTTTTGTAAACATTATGAATATTTTATTGAACAGTCTTTAACAACATACAGTACAGAATGGACTGTACAGCAAATATCTAACACATAATCAACAAAAGTCATTTCTCTTTTTAAAATTTTGTAACCCGCCGTTGATAGCGCAAAAGTCTTTGTGTCCTAGTGACTCTGCAAACTGAATGGCTTTTTTAAAAAATAAGCTCCGATATAGGAACATTCCTGTCATAGCACTGTTTTAACAATTTTAGGACACATTCGTCAACGTTCATGAACTTGGCACTCTTGCATCTCTTCGCCTTGTTTGACATATCCTCATCTTCATACTTTCCCAGATTTAAAAAAATTGTTGATAGCGTGTTAGGCGGGATACCGAATTCCTTGGTTATGTCACCTTTCTTCTTTACACCTTCATTAACTGCCTTAATCACACTCCTTTTCTCCTAAACATCAAAATTTTTAATTTACATTTCACAGATATATTAGTCGACTTGTGCGCACAAAATCACAAAATAAAGGACAGTATTGAGGTGTGAGGGTAGTACCTCATTTCCTCTTATGATATTGACCTAGATACAGACTAAGGTGAGCCTTTTATTTCAAGAATTAAAACCCAGACGCTAATTTGAGTAATAGAGGTCACTCTGAGGACAATTTGACTTATAGAGGTTTGTAGAGGTTAGCAATCATACAACTTCGAGTAACAGAGGTTTTCTCATATGATTATGAGTAGCTTAAAATTCGACTTATCAAGGTTGTAATTTTTTTTAGAGGCCATTTTACCATTGAGTGTTATAGAGACTTCCATTGGTATTTGGAAAAATTCGAGTTATCAAGAAATTCGAGATATCAAGGTTCGAGTTATTGAGGTCCTACTGTATTTGAAATTAAAGCCCCAAGAATATTGAATATCTCAAATTGGTCTAAGCTATTTTGATTAAGCATGTGTGAGAGTGATTTTTGATTTCGAGACAAGAACAAGAAATATTTCGACATATACTTCAAAGGTCAATACATACAGAAAGTACAGGCATATGAGCGAAAGCAAAAACGAGAACTTGTGCTTCTATTTGATTGATTGCAAGCAGTTCATTATGTATGTTTTTACAATGCTACAATATCAGGTATATACCAAGGATGGGTGAGAAACAACAGCAATTCTTTCCACATTTTCATATAATATTATCAACTACAAACTTTGTCGTTATACTAAAACCAAATACAAAAGTAAAAAAGAAATTATTTACCCTGAGTTTCCTTCTTTTGGAGGTATAGGTTCATTTCTTCTTCCAATAGGACCTCCTCCCTGCCCTTCTTGCCTGTAATTAAATTTAAAAAATTGAATAGAAAATAGTATTATATTTTATTTAAATGACAATAATTGCATTATACAGTCATTTTCATTAACTGTGATTGGTTACTTAGTCAAAACTAATTGATTTAAACAACATCAATGTTCTTTCTTTTTATTTCATTTAAAGAAAACATTGTTTAAACATGAATGAAAGAAAATATTAATTTTTCAATTACCTTTCTTAAACATTAATTTATTATTTTTGATCTAAAGGCAGAATGAAATTTTTAATGTATAAAAGTCTCATGTATACACTCACTTTTTACAATAATTAAAAAACGAAATTACTATCAAAGAGGAAATAAAAGAAGTCATTGACCAAGGTAGGATTATTAACGCCCTTCCATTCCCAACAACTAATAAGACTCTAGGTTCGGTAGTTGCATTACAAGATAATAAATGCATAGCTAGCCTTCGACCACACGAAGGCAAATCATATAAATTTCTGAAGAACCAAAGTCTCTTCGCAAAACAATAAGACAGTTTTGATTCTTTTTTTTTCCATCTGTTCTTGTTTTATATTATGAACGTTGTTGGTAACTTTCTAGTGTTGTTTCATTGTTGTTTTGTAGTTGTGGTGTGTAAATTAACCAAGAATTCAAGAGGAACAGAACTTGTTTTTAATTATTTTAAAAGGTAGTCATAAGATATTCATAATTTATTATAACATATATACATTCATGAAAAATATAAATGGTTATAAATATTTTAAAATTCAAATTTCAAAATAATTATGAACAAGAAACAGATTTTTCAAACAGAAAAAAAATTTAGCAAAATGGTGATTGTTATATAATTCTAAAATATTCATTTTTGCTTTTATTTCATAAACTTTTTGCTTCAAAATTTCTATAATACAAAGAAAACTAACATGGAATCCATCTCATAATAGGACTTAACTATTGCAATCTCTCTCATTGGAATGTCAAGACCTGAGACTATGAAATGTCCAACGCAAGTATATTGAAATCAATGTATATACAACATAGGACAGAATTTTAAAAAGAAATTATTCCTGGAGATCACTGAGAGAAGAAGATTATCGAGGAAGGCACAAGATAAAATGGATGGAAGATGTGCATGAAGACCTTTAGGTTAGAAGATCGAGAAAGGAAGAGAAAAAGGAGAGTTGTTAAGGAGGTCAGAGCTTTGTAGAAGCTATAGCGCTGAATAACAAGTAAGTATACAAGTAAAAAGATTTCACAACTTATATGGGAAAGGTGTTAAATTTTGAATGTAGGCTTGGTCAATGAACAATTTTGATAACCAGAAAATATTGCATAAACAATTTCAAAATGAAAGCAGATTTTCACATTATTTTCATCATTATGTCCTATAATGTACTATTATACTTCATTTTGTATATCTTCAAAATCTATGTTCAATAATGTACTACAACGGTATAATCGTATGAAAGCTTTGGTTAAAAGTACGAAAAAATAAAATACAGTTTACATGCAAGGATTTAATAATGTTGAAGCAAACTTTTCTGTTCTGAACGAGTTGGTGATATGAAATATGACTCATGGTCGAACGCGTTTAAAGAGCGGATTCCTAAATTAGTTATTTTAAAATAAATAATCGGTATTTGATAAATTGTGAAAATATGAAATAAAAGAGGTTAAAGGATATGTAATTGTAGTACAAACTATACACAATTCATATTTGTTATTGAAATTTCATTTAATTGACACAAGTAAAATTAGAAACAAAACAAAAAAGGGAAAAAATTTCAAAGTTGACGAAATCCAAAGCAGTTATATTTTTATAAAACAAAACAAAATCAAAGTCAATTTATTCTTGAGATTTTTTAGACAAAATGAAATATTAAAAAGTTGGCAGAAAAGTGCAAAATTCAAAATGTGATCAAATTTAAATAAAGAAAATTCAGTAAGTGTAAAGTATACAAAAAGATTAAATACAGTAGAGTCCAGCGAATCCGAACTATAATTGGGATCGAACGCTGTTCGGATTAGCTAATTGTTCAGATTAGCCGAAATAATTTAAATAATAGAGAACGAAGCAACTGAACGGGTCTGTAGTGTTGTAATATGAACAAATGATACACAAAAACAAGTATCAATAGACCGTTTACTCTTTCAAACGCAGAATCAACAATATGCACAGTGGCCCACTATGTGTAGTTTTGTGATGTGATGTGAGCGGGCAAGCGGAAATCATCGCAGCTGTGATGCAAGAATAAGTTCAGTGCGAAGAGGAGGAGGGTAGCAATGATGAACCTGAGTGCGGGGGGAGAGGGAAGTGTCGCACAATGAGGCAGCAGCTGCGCTTGACCTCGCCCTACGCTACTTGGAACAACAGTCTACTGCCATGCCCGCAGATGTGATGTTCATGAGGAAATGGCGGAACTACGCGGCAAAAAATAGACTGTCAAAACTTCAACAAAAGACGATGATGGAGTTTATGTCCAATAATAAATAAATTAATATTCACTTTTATGTGCAGTACAGAATGTACACTTTTTTTTACAGCTGAACTATCAATTCTTCATTTGTTTACTGTACATATTTTCTAAGTTACGTAAATTTAGTCTTTTCACATTAAACAAAATATTTGCATTCTTTAAAATATTACTTTGTTTTCATTTCGTTACAACATTATTTACCTTTCCCATTATCTTTTGTCTTTTAATTAGGAACTTCTTTTTTTTTGCACGGTATTTACAAAAAAATCCAGAACCTGTTCGGATTACCCGTGTTCAGACTAGCAGGACTCAAGTGTAATAAAAGATTAATAGAAAATAAAAGGAAAAACAAATTTCAATTAAGAAGTTATAATTTTCATACCTTTGTGTAAACGGAGAAAGATAAAAAGTTAAAACTTAAAAATAATAGATAATTACAAGTAGAGAAAAGAATAATGTAAGTCCTAGGTAAATTAATTAAAATTAAATAAGTTAAAAGTGCTAGTGATATTATAAGTGAAAAACGAAAGAGAAGAGAGCCGAACATTCTTTCTGTCGTGGCTAGCTAATTCATACGTGTTGCGCCACAGATCTAACAAATCTCAGTGAGAAATAAGTAAAGGTGCGAAAACTAGAATTACAAAATCAAGCAAATTTTGAATACTAAATATCAAGAGAATGGAAACACCTAGAAATGCAAATCGAAATTGTAGGAAAAGCCATTAACAAGACGAATAAAATGTAGCAATCAAAATTAAAAACTCCGGGAAATTAATCTATTACACGACTTTTCACCAGCAGCAAGTCGAATTCTGAAAGATGTAAAGTTCCAAGAACTAATAACGTAGCAGTGGGCGGAGCATGTACTGTTCGAGACTCGGAGTCAAAGATAATTAATTATAAGAAAAATTAATTTAAAAAGGGTTTTGAAGAAAACTAATAAACAAACATGGAATATACATAATACAGCACAATACAATAAAGAAGGGAGAAATTAAAAGCACTAAATGGGCAGAACTGACAACTATGGTATAACTCATAGCAGGGAAGAAAGTTGGCATGAGAATATGATACTTTTTGGCTATAAATAGAACCCCACATCCTCCAGTCAGGAGCTTTTAGAAAAAATTTTGAAAAGTAAAATCTAATAAAATCCACGTCGGTGGGTTCAGTGAAGTTAATTTGTGAGAAATAAGAAAAGTAAGTTTTAACGCCACACAATTTATTGAAGCTAAAATTTAAGTTAAGTGCTGTTAGTGAGGTGTGAAATGGAATATTAAGTCGATGGAGTATAAACAAATGTAATAAAAGGAGATAAAAGAGGACAGTTAAATGGCAAGGACCAACTTTCCCATGGATAGGACCTGATTTCTAGACCAACAACGCAAAACTACACCACATCCTGGAAATCAACACAATAGTCGAGATTTGACATTTAAATAAAAATCTATAGAAAGTGAATTGCCAAGACACATTCTATAAAAGAAAGAATTATATCTAGACCAAGATATAATTTTCAAATAGAATATAAATAATTAATTTTCTTGTGATAATTTTGTGTGTGATAAATTTTGTATGTTAAGTCTAAGAATTTTTTTAGTTATTTTGGAAGAACAACCCATTCATAAGTATAAGAGAATCAATGGATTAGTTTATAAAGTAAGGATTGTTACAACTAATAATGTATTGTAAATAGTAAAAATAAAAAATGGTATTATTAAACCATTAAATTATACCATCATATAAATACCATCAAATTAAGATAATTAAACTTATCTTATGTGATAAGTGATCACAAATATTGAGAATTATTTGACAAACATTGAGATATTTTGTATTATGTGGCTACATCTTTCACTGCCACAGGTAGCATCTTCAGGCCAGCTAATTGTAAGTCCACTTACAAAATATTACACGACATAACATTTCTTTTTTAAAACACATAATTAAACATTTAGTGGATTGACTGTTTATGTCACCAAATATTGAAGTACAGATACACTTTCAAAAGTCCCTTACCACACTTGGGAATAAACAAAATAACAAAAAACAAAAATTTTAAGTAAAATGTTTATTCCTATTAGACCCTTATAGCTATTACAACAACAAAGTTGTCATCTTCAGAGGGAATCTTAAAGACTCTGAATAGAACTAGAACTAGAATAGAATAGAACAAAGACTCTGAACAAAATAGAGTCTTTGTTAAGATTCCCTCTGAAGATGACAACTTTGTTGTTGTAATAGCTATAAGGGTCTAATAGGAATAAACATTTTACTTTTGACAAAAAATTTTGTTTTTTGTTATTTTGTTTATTCCCAAGTGTGGTAAGGGACTTTTGAAAGTGTATCTGTATATATTGTCACCACAGTGCTCTGGTCTTTGTTTATAAATATTGAAGTGTTCAAATGAATATGGCTGTTGCTGCTTAAAAACATCAAGTTTCATTAACTATTATGAGTAACTATAAGATGGGTTTAATTTATATATATAAACTTAATCCTTATCTTTGTTCTTTGTACTGTGGTGGAATCTAGATGGGTTTAGTTTTGTGTTGTTCATATATTAAATCGTAAAGGCTATTAGATGCAGAACTTAGTTTTTCGTTTAAAATGTTATCAGGTTCCCTTTTATAATGCCTGTAAATTTCATAATCCTTGATTATGTTCATTGTGTGTCTCTTACTTAAGTTATATAACAGACATGTGTTCTCTTTTATGTTGTTATATGAGTGTAGGTTATCTATTAAATCTTCTGTGAATACTGAAACTGTTGCTTTTGTGATTTTCCTGTTAGGTATGTGTTCTTTGAATGTTATGTTCATCACAATCACTACAAACTAGTTTGTATAATACAGTACAATCTCGCTCGATTGCCCCTTGATAGTACGGACCCCATGTAATTCAGCCCGATTCTAAAAATTTTTAAAAACAAAAAATTAAAATGAACGGAAAAAAAACTTGATTGCATTTTAGCAAAAATAAAACGGCATTGTGTTATTAAAGTAAACACATCACAGTACTACAATATGTACTGTATATAAAGACATACTGTATTTCAAAAGAAATTTTGTTTTATCTCATGTTTTATAATATGCAGACGAAACTGCACAGACTAAATTCATTTTGGAACGGAATTCGCAACCCAAATACCTGCACACGCAGAACAAAAGAAAGTGAAGGTCAATGCTCTATCAACTTCCATCCTTCCTACCATTCCCTCAGTCGTATACAAAACATTCAGTCCAGTCCAGTCATTGCACTTCGCTCAGACATATGACATACGTTTTCATTATTGTTACAATATCGTTATTTTTTAGGTTGCATAAGTTCAATAACGGTTCTTGTGGCATTAAGTGTTGTATAATTACAGTAACGTAACTTTTTTAGTTTGGAAGAAAGTGATCAAGAATGAGTGAAAAATGAAATAAAACAAATTTTGTGATCATGGAACAAAAGCTTGCTGCTTTAAAAAGATTGGATCCAGGGGCGTCAGCAAAGACTATAATGAGGAAAAAAGCACAGTCGGAGATTGGAAAAAAAAATATAAAGAAATTGAAAGATAGTGTTTAGCCCAAGCCTTGACGAGTGGCATCAAGAATAGGAAAATGATGAAAAAAAAGAGGCTTTGAAAAATTAAGCGAGGCTTTGTTCTTGTGGTTTGTACAAAACAGAGAAAAAAGTATTCCGATTTCTGGCCCTTTGTTGAGGGTTTAGGAAACAACAACAAAGAATTCATTGCAAGTGAAGGTTGGCTAGAGAAATGGAAGCTACGTTATGGTGTTCGGCAACTGCAAGTAAGTGGCGAAAAATTATCGACTGAAATGTCATAAGTCACTGACTTCAAGACTAACTTTCACAAACTGATAGATGAGAAGGGGTTAAGTGGGGAATAATTATATAATTGCGACAGAACTGGACTCAACTTCAAAATGCTGACCAGTAAAACTCTAGCCAGTAGAGACAAAGATGTGTTGTGGCTTCAGGCCATATTAAGACAAAGGAAAGGGTTACTGTATTAATGCTACTAGACGACAACACAAACTGAAACTTTTAATGATAAGAAAATCCAAACAACCTCGTGCAACAAAACCCTGTTGCCGTTTTGGTACACAATCAAAAAAGTAAGTGGATGAATTCAGACATTTTTTTTTTAAAAATGTTTTTTTGATAAGTTTGTTCCTGCTATTGAAAAACATCTTAAGAAACAAAACTTACCTAGAAAAGCTCTGTTGATTTTGGATAATGCTCCCACACACCCACCTATTGAAGATTTAACAAGTAGAGACATTAAGTGCTTGTTTTTGTCTCCTAACATAACTTCTATATGTCAACTGATGGACCAGGAGGGTCTAAGGAAGTGCTTAAAAAAAATATCGGCACAAATTGCTATCAATACTGATTGCAAACATTGATAAAGGAAGTGACATGAAAGACAGCCTCAAAAAGATAAAACATTTTAGACGTAGTGAAATTGGATAAGTCGGGCCTGGGAAGAAATTGAAGCTTATGGACCACAAAGCTGACAAGTATGATAAACCAATGTAAGAAGTTGATGCTCTACATGACGAAAGCAATAGCAAATAACTGGTTGAACTTCTACACACCATTCCTGGGCGTGAAAATGCAAACACTGATAAAGTCAATGAATGGATGAGAAGTGATGAAAACAAAGAACTGACTGATAGTGACATTATTGAATTGGTAACTGACAACAATGCAGAGAATGATGGGCTGAAAGGAGAAGGTGAACGTGAAACAACAATGACGCACACGGATACTTTCAAGGTAATTGACTCTCTGATACAGTACGCAGAGAAACAAGACGAGGCAACAGCTACTGACATCTTGCTTTTTAGAAGGAGGAGTGACATGATTTCAAAAAAAAATCATCCGACAGAATTAAACAGCCAATGAGATAATCTCATTTTTCAAAAAGTAGTGTACTGTAATTAGGCCGACCATCAAAGAATAAGATGTTTCTTAACTATTTAAAAACCAAGACTTAAAATTTTCATTTAGGAAATGTATTTGTTTGTGTTTGTAAAGTGTATTTTATTGTTTACTTTAAAATTTAAATAAAAAGTAAATTAATCAGAAGATGTAATTTGTATTGCCTTAATTATTTTTAATGTATAAGTTTCGCTATTTCGTCTGTGAAGCATAATTTTAAATAAACTCTCGGTGGTCTAGCTTTTTCTGAAATCCGGCGGCCAAAATAAGTCAGACTAACGAGGTTGTTCTGTACCACTCTTATTGTATAAGTCTATTTTATTTTTGATGCATTTCAAATATTGTCAGTTAAAGTTTTTTCTTTACTTTACATATGATTTTGTTCCCCACTGAAGATTTGTAACCATTATTTTGTGCTATATGCTTGATTATATGTCTCATTATTTAGGTTATCTGGATTCATAGGGTAAGTGTTTGGTATATCATCCTGTTGTATGCAGTCATTTTGTGGGTAATCTGACCTATTAGAAGATGCATATATAGTGTGGTTGGTTTGAGTTACTATTCTATCGTTTAAAGAAGACTACAAATGTTTTTATTATTAAAAAATAAATGTAGTAGTTCGAAGGATAAAAAATAATTATTTAAAAAATCTTAAATTTTAACTGCATAACTTCAAAATGATTTAAAAAAATAAATAACACCTGTTCTTTTTGACAGACTTTTTAGTTGCAAATTTGGCACAAAAGCTAGTGTATTATCCGTTAAATATAATTCTTACTGAAGTAATAAACCAATGTAGAAAATTCTAAAACACTACTTTCAGTCATTTCAAAAACAAACCAAATTAAAATAAACTCACCTCCTATCATCAAGATCAGGTTTTCCAGATGGAAAATCATCATCTAGAGAAAAAGTAAAACAGTAAATGTTAAACTTCATAAAAACTATAATTTTCAATTAATTGTCTTAAATATTTATAATTAAACTTAAATATAAATTTTTGTATTTTTACCAACCCAGAGTTTGTTATTAATGAATAAAATTGTAAATCTTACCTCAATTCCTGTCAATAACCCTTTTTCATTATTTCATTAATAGTTACAACCATAAATAAATCCTTGAATTTTCAAAGTTTAAAAAATCCATAATGTTTGTCAGTTAATAAAATATTTGTAAAGACTGTATGGCATTATATCAACGCCAATTAACCAAAATCTCAATTATCCAAGCGCATCCTTTTGATATAAAATATAAATATATGTATAAATTAACAATGGGTTTTTCTTTATCATTTAATAGTCATTAAAACGATGTAAGAAATTACACAATGACCATAAAAGTAGTCAATATTATAAATCTTTCAATCTGCACCTATAACTCAAAACCTAACCTAACTTTCTCAATTACTGCTTCTACTAAACCCAGGTTTATTTATTACTGAACAAGTTTTGGTATAACTTAGTAAAATTTAAAATTCAAAAATGGACACACCAGTAATTCTTAAATTACACCTCTGTCTCGTTTCAAATCCATGTTAAAAGAAATATTTACCAATTTTATTCTAAAACCAGCCTATCTTTAGTTTAAATATCATTTACTAACACATTTCATCCATACCTTGTTCATCCATAGTAATAGGGGCTCCTTGCCTTCCTGGTAATGGTAACAATGGTGGTTTTGCAAGTGACATTAATGAAGGTATTTTATCTCTATCCATCTATTAGAAACACAAATAATGATTACATAAAACTCAAGTTAAAGTGATAAATCCTTCACTTCAATGGAACCCTGTTAAAGTTTGGATAACCAAAAACAAAATTGTACAGTTATAAACTACATTTTTTGGTAAATGAAAATTCAGTTTTATGGGTTTTAAAAATCAAGATCAAATATGGAATAATTTCATTAATAATTTTAAAAACTCAACATAAGAATTATCAAAAGAAAATGTACATAACAATTAACAACCTAATCATGAAATATTAAAAAACAAATATGCATGCATGGGAAATTAATAAAACAAATAAGCAAGAAAAAAGTTTGTAACATTTTTAAAAAACACATTTAGAGTGTGATATAAAATGAATAATAATTACATGAGTTTATATTTAGTGTAGAGTGAACACAAATGTCAAAAATCAAGAAAATTGCCCTAAATATTGTTCATTACAATACAGTAGTTTTTTTTTAATCTCGTACAGATATTTTCTTTGTTGTTTAAAGGAATAAAACCTCTGTCATCCATCAACTTATTAAAAAAAAAAAAAAAAAAAAAAAAAAAAAAAAAAAAAAAAGGAAGAACATAAAATAAATGCCCCCAGGATCTTGACTTTCTAATAGTGGCGAGGTTGGAAAAGAACAAGAGTTGACTAAAATGAACAAGAGACCCAATAGGAAAGATGAGAGAGATCTAACCAAGCCTAAATGAAAAGATGTGTGGACCCAGCTTGGATTCCTTGGAATTGCCAAGCCCATACATACTCACATTAAATGAGCCCCTGAGAGGATCTCATATAGAAATAACTTATAACCATCTTGCCTAACAATATGTAGATATGAGATGCAAGATTTGCCCGTTTATACATGTAAATAAATTTTTAACACTACAAAATAACAGTAAAAAGTTACTAACTTCGTACAACAATTTTGAAAAATCCAAACATTTGGTAATCAGTACAGGTCCTGATTTCAATTGTTTGAATTGGTGGGATTCAAACTGTGTATATGTTTTAAAAATAAATGTTAAATCTTAAATCAGTATAATTTTCTGACATTTTTAAGCTCTGCCTTCATAACTTCTTCAGTTCTAGTTTGAAGTAATTTCACTATCAAAATCTCTCACATACTGTACTCATCCATAAATAAAACTCTTCTAGTTAATCTCGATCCATCGTTCTTACATTCATCATTTCCCGGATTTACTATGTTCCCTGAACAATAGTTCAAATATATAAGTCCAGCAGAAAATGTTAGTTTTAATAGTTTTGATATAAAAAATCCAAATAACAAAAATATGTTTTCAAAGTTATAATTTTGAAGTAACTAAATTCATTTGTGTCAAATTCAATTTTTTCTCCTGTATATTTTAAAATGTCGAGTGATACAACCAATCAACTGCTGCTAAAATTCTGAATGTGCCTGTGCACCATTAGTTTTGAGTCTAAATGAGTCACATGCAATTTATTCATACACCACTGTCTACAGTGACATGTAATGTCTGATTGACATAACTTATTACCTATTCCAAAAATTGTGTAACACATTATCAGTGTTACACAAATAATGTGTAGTAATTGAATGTTCTATTAAAATTAAAATGAAATACACTACTGTACTGCTATAGAGTTGTGGTATTTTGTAGTATCAAAATCCAGTCCACGGTTAATGTTGATTTAGAATTTGAAAATCTATTACATCTCGGAAAACTCGCTACATACAAGTTATTGCATTTTATTACAATTGAGCTGATTTTTTATAATTTAAAAATACTTTTAACAATTTTGGTTTTTGTAATAACTCTCTTTATTTTTATCATGAAAAACATGTTTTGAGCATCATTGAATATAGCATTTGTAAAATGAGCTATTGTGGAAAGTTGTACTATATTTGAGTAAATTATTCTCAAAAACAATTAAACTGGACGTCGTTTTTTAAATCTACCAACTCATTAACAAACTTGTCTAATGGTTTGTACAAATCAGTCTACACATGAGAACTCTTATAATGTTAACTAACACAGTATACAGTAGAGCCCCGATTATCCGCGGAATTGGGTGGCAAGGGCACCGCAGATAGCAAAAATCGCAGATAACCCGAAAAAAAAAACTAAAAATGAGGTGAAAACAAAAAAAATATATATTTCAGCATAAAAACTACGTTTTATTGTACAAAAAACATGATATGTAAAACTTTTAAAATATGTACAGTACGGCAGAAACCTTTGCTCTACATCTAAATCACTAATAAAGAACAGTAAACAAAAAACAATACAGTATACTGTATATACTGTACTGTTAACACAAAAGTGTTCAGTTACGTCTTTTTAAAAAAATCAGTCACTCGCTTTTTCCTTCTTGCTTTGAAAACACCTTTTCTTTATTCTAGATCGCACTTTCCATAACATAAGTTTTTCTGCCAGTTGTGAGTCGTCATCTTGTTCCTCTAAATATTGAAGCAATCCGTCTACATGCTGCAAAGCAGTTTCTTGTGTCATCCTCGCAGGCTCCTCATCTTTTGAGCTTTCACTTTGTTCTTCGTTCTCGTTCAATCCCATTGCTTTGTTCGTTATCTCTATGTCAGTCAGTCGTACAAACCTCGGCACACTTGTGTCGCATTCCAGCCACTCTTCTATGTTCTCTTCGTCGACATTCTCACCTCCCGGAACAGATGTCAATAGGTCAACAAGTGTAGCGGTCGGCATGACTTCATTTTCTTCTTCACAAATGGTTTGGTTGACATTTGTTTCAATACTCGGAAAAAGTTTTCTCCATGATTTAACAAGGGTTGAGGATTTGACGTAATGCCATGCAGAAGCAATATCGTAAATGCTATCCAAAATTGTATAATTTTCCAAAATTCTTTGAGATCGCAGCCTTCTTCAATTTTGACAGTGACAAATTTGTTCTGTATGTTCTCTTCATTGTTGCAATGACTCCCTAGTACATAGGTTGTATCAACGCAGTAACATTTGGGGGCAAAAACTGTGCGAAAATTTGCCTGTCAAAAGATTTAAGCACATTTGTAGCTGGGTGTGAAGGCGTGTTGTCAATTAACAAAACAGCCTTCTTTGGAAAATTTTTTGAGTCAAGATGTTTACGTAGTTGAGGCACAAAAATCTTTTCAAACCATTCTTGAAAAATCTGCTGGTTTTTTATTTGGTTGAAATAATCAACTGGTAAATTTTCTGCTCTTGTACCCTTAAAAGACCTTGGTTTCTTAGATTTACCAATTACAAGAAGCCTAAGCTTGTGACTACCCGCAGCGTTGCTGCATGTCAAGATTGTAATTCTTTCCTTGCTACTTTTGAGACCCGTCGCTTTATGTTCACTGTCAAATGCTAAAGTACGAGTAGGAAGACACTTCCAAAAAGGACCTGATTCATCAGCGTTATAAATTTGTTCATATAACAGATCTTCAGACAACACACTCTTCAAAATCACGTTGAAAATCATCAGCAGCTTCTTGATCACCACTCAGCTTCTCTCTCTGTAGACCGATATCTCTAATTCCATGACGTTTCTTAAAACGTTGTAACCAACTGGACGACACATCAAAATTTCCTTCCAGACCTAACAAATCAAAAAAGTTTTTGCTTTAGCTGCAATGGTAGTACCAGACACAGGGTGCCCTCACTTCGCACCTGAGCTAACCATTCCGTTAATGCCGAATCAAGTTCATTATAGGTGGATTTCATCATTCTTTTTCTTTTTTTCATCCCAGAAGCACTGTCCGACACTGATGCAAAGGCCAACAGTTTGTCTTTTTGCTTTAAAACATCTCGCACTGTTGTTTCCCCAATCCCGTAATTCAAACACATATGCTTCCTTGAAGCGCCATTTTCTATTCTAGAAATCATTTCAAGTTTTTGTGCAATGGTTAACACAACTTTCTTTCGTTTTTCAGCCATTATTAATTTCAGGAACTATCGAAACACTAAACTTGAGCGCTGACAAAGAAACATAAAACATGCTTACTGACAACTGACAACTGACAACTGACAACTGACAACTGACACCGCTAGCAGGCCGAGAGAAGGGGGGAGGTCTATATGTAGAGGGGAAGGTCAGTGAACTTGACAGAAGGGATCGATATTGTGATACTTTAACGTAAAGCAGTGTGAAATCTCTAGACTTTAGACTTCAGTCGTGTGCAGTCTTAATTTTTTTTTTTTTTTGTGGCACTCGCAGATAATCCGCACCACGGTTCATCCGCTCGCGCATAATCGGGGCTCTACTGTATATGTATACAGTCCAGTGTGGACTCAAAATAGAGAGTAGTCAGTAATAGGAGTGAAAAAGTTACACAAATCAATTCTATATGTCATTAGTACTATGAGAAAAAGAGTGTTATCCATATTTCAAGACAGCTTGATTTTTTAGTTTTTTAAACATTTATTGTAAAATTATAATTATTTTTATTGTAACTCTTCTCTTTTTGCTTTTAAGTAAAACAATCACAAGGTGTAAAGTTGTTTAGAATGCAAAAACAATGTATTTTAAAAAATATACAATCAACTATAATGTGAGAAATATAAGCATGATTATTGGTTTTAACAAAAACTTACCAAATTTCACTTTAAAAAATGGTAGTTTTTTTAGCAATAAATAATGTTTTAACTTGCACACCTTGTTGAAACCTATGGGAAATCCCTCCGGGAACATGTGTAAATACATTTATTTATACTTACATGTAAATAACTTTTATTTGTAATGGAAAAAAATAACTTTTTGCAATTTTTTTATTTAAAAAAAATGAAACAGAAATAAATGTAAATGTCTGTCTGATGAAAAGATAATAAAAAAATGGTAATAAAAAAAGTTTATCAAAGGTGTTTTTTTTAAATTATTTTACAATGAAATTTATAGATTTAGTAAGAATTTGGCTTATAATTCTCACATTATTGTTATGACTGCATGAAAATTGTTACAATGTCAACACTCTGAAAATGTAAACAGAAATTTAAAATTTATTGTTTTTGTAATATCATAACAATAAACCTTAAGTATTTTAAAACACAATAGTATATTTCCGTACGAGCAATAATTGGAAAAACAATACGATAAGGAATATACATAAAAAATTATAATTTTGCAATAAATGTTGAATTAAAAATTAAACCTCCAAATCTGGAATTATTTCCATGTACTACTATGACACTTAGAAGCGATCCCATAATCTTCTCACTTTTACCAACTAGTTTCTTATCCGATGGTATGTGTACTACATTTTATAATTAGATTTTGTATGAGACACAGACAGGTTTATCTTGTAGAGTGGTCTTTGGTATTACCTAGTAACACAATTAAACGCATCACGGTCCACTTTCCAAGATAAACCTGTGTCTCCTATCCATACAAAATCTAAACATATTAAACTCTAATCAACGACTATATAATCACATAGTGAGAAGAAATTGTAGTTGTCAAATTATTCTGAGTAGGATCAGTGGACGTTTCATGGTATCAAGTATCTCAGAGGTTGAAAGCAATGGCTTGAATTTCTATATTAAAGATTTACTATGTTTAAGCCTAGACTAAAAAGAAGACATACATAATGATGAATATTACACAAATTAGTTCAATATAATTTTTTTAAAAGGAAGGTTACACATTACTAGGTTATAAGAGTATTTGAGGGAATTAATAAATTAAACTTGTTCAGAAAATTTAGAATTCAAATTGTCCATGTATAATAGTGTTTTATGATCTTAAAAAGTAATTATTTGATGATTTTAAATTATTAGTTTTGATAAAATATGGAATACAAGATAAAGATGTGTAGATGGAAATAAACAGTGGCAAATAAGCGATATTGGATCTCGTAGTTCATGTGACATTTTGCAAGATTCAGAAATTGTGAGTATCAATTCCTACTTGGAATGATGTAAAACGGAGAATGAAATTTTAATATTGTAAAATTATTAAAAATAAATACGTAAATAAAATTATAATGATTTGGAATAAGTATATGTATTCCTTGTATTATTTATTCTTTTGAGTGTGGTGAGATTGGGATCTGTGTGCAGATTCAAGTGCGGTTTTACGTGCCCCCACGCAGTGCAGGGTAGGAAATGTATTGGTGCAACTGAAATCTTTGGGATGCAGTATTAATGCAGCAGAAGTATAAGACACTTCTTATCCCAAGCCAAGGGGGAACAGGATATACTAGGCGACCTCTGCATGGGTGGACCATTTATTTCCCTAGCTAACAAAGCTGACCTTGAGGAACTTGCAAAAGACAACCCAAGGAGTAACAACAAAATGAAGATGAAGGAAACTAGGATTTTACTTTATCCTGGGGAAACCCACTTCCCAATAATTGCAGCATAACCTAGGAACTCTTGGAGGACTCATCTAACCTCCTGTTGAGAAAATGAGAGATTCGGTCGAACATCTCAACATTAATAGAAATGAGAACAAGCATCTTTCAGAAATGAAAAAGCACAAATTGAGAAAGCCAGTGGCAAAGGATCATCCAATAAAACCCAGAAGTAGTATTATCCGCATGTCTGATAAAGACAGCTATCAATTGGTTGGTTGGAGATATCCTATGCTTACAGAGACAACACCAGCAAAGATGGGATAGTTTTGTAGAGCATACTCATAGTAAATTACTATAGAGAGATCCCTTTAGGTGGATTTAGAGGAACAGTATTGACATTGGGTAGAGGGCAACTCAGGCAAATCGCTGGACTTATTACAGGACACTGTGGTCTGAGGGTGCATTTACATAGGATAGGAATATACCACTAGGATGAGACTATGTGGGTTAGATGAAGAAATCACAGGCCACATAATCTATGATTGTGGCTCTCTTGGCAGCAAAAAGGCATAGGGTGTTTGGTTTCCAAATTCCTGGCGAACTTCATTAGATGAGCTAGTGAATGGACTACTAAAACTTACTGAACTAAAATTAAAAGATTTAGTTGAACAATGGTCGGGTTGTTTAACCCTTTAACCTATCATTTTTTAATCTAATCTAATCAAATATGTAAATAGTATAATTAAGAAAATATTTAACAAAAAGATTCGATATAGAACAGTTAAGTCCAATGAAAGACAATTTTTAATTAAAAGACTAACTTGAAATTGCATTTACTTCATACCTAAAATAAAATAAATAATTTAATGTATGTTGTGTGTTGTATATTTTTAATTAACCAGAGAACTAATCAACCCGAGATAGAGATAACTTGTATTTTTAAGTAATCTACAAATTGTACTTCACACATTGACTAAACAATAATAACTAAAATCAGTAATTTTACAATTCGGAATTCCAAAATTGCAACCATTACAGAGGTAATGGGAAAAGAAAGAAATTGAAATTTTGATATTTTACATTTCGGCCTCCAACATGGAGCAATGTTATATTCAAAAAGGTATGTGAAAATTTGATATATTACAACGCATATAGACAATTTGCTAGAAACACTTGTACTGACCTTAAGAACCCTAAAATTGAAGACAAACTTGTAAACAAACAGAAGATTAATCACAATAATGTTATATAATTGAAAAGGGAAAAGAAAGCCAATTTTATAAACTATAAACAATAAAAAATGTTTAAAAAAAAATCACTATATTAAAATTAATAGGTAAAACTTACTGTAGGATGAGGCAAGAGTCCTTTTAGACGTCCTTGATTGCCAGGTTCTCCTTTATCTTCATCTCTTCCAAATGGTTTATCTTTTCGTCCACCAAACCTCTCCCCTCCAAAGCCGGGGCCATCATTTTCAAACCTACCAGGAGAATCAAAATCCCTTGCACCCCTTCCTCCCGGAGGAAATCTACTATCAGGTCCATTGAATCTACCACCTCTTGAGCCATTAAAACCTCCAGGACCACCTCTCTGCCCATCAAAACCTCCACCACCACCTCTCGGCCCATCAAAACCTCCAGGACCACCTCTCTGTGCATCAAAACCTCCAGGACCACCTCTCGGTCCATCAAAACCTCCGGGACCACCTCTCGGCCCATCAAATCCTCCAGAACCTCTTGGCCCATCAAAACCTCCCTGACCACCAAATCTATCATCTGACCCTCCAAATTTATTACCAGGACCTCCAAACCTCTCACCAGGACCTGAATATCTATTATCAGAATTGTCAAACTTATCCCTAGATCCTTTGTTTTGATTGGGAAATTTCCCTCTACCAAACCTATCTCCAGGTTCATTCATTTTGTCAAACCCCGGTTTTTTATCTCTAGAACCTTCACTGTCTAAATCTTGATCGTGAGGAGAATCTTCTCCTGCAGGACCAAACCTAGACCCTCCAAATCTTCTCTCTTCTAAAGGAGCATCAAACCTGCTGACTTTATTTTCTCTTCCGCCAAAACCTTTACCTCCTGGCCCTGGACCATCACCACCTTGCGGTCCTGAAAATCTACTACTTTTGTCATCCATATCTTTCACATTACCTTCCGGACCTCTCGACTCTGGAAACCTGTCAAATTTGTTACCAGGTCCTCTTAAAAATTTATTATCAGGTTCTTGTGAACTGAATCTATCTTTAGGTACTTGTGTGTCAGAGAATCTATCATTTACATTTCCTCTGTTAAAACCTCCTCCATAAGGCACATCTGATTTTGAACCAAATCTATCGTTAGGTTTATTAAAATTGTTAGGACCATCTGATCGATTTCCAAAAGGTTTATTGAAATCTGGTGGCTCTTTAAAGTTGTCATCATTGTTTTCATCTTCATATTCCTGCTCTTTATCCCAAGGGTTTTCAAAACGTGATCCATCATACTCGTCATATTCATTATACTCATCCTCACCTTGATCTCTATACTCATCTTCATCTTGAAAATCATTCTCATCTTGGTTTCCTCCAAAATTCTTTTGAAATGAAGGAGGACCTTTTGATGGATCGAATCCATCCATCAAATTTGGTATACCAGGTTGTTGTGGATTAAAACCACCATGTTGGCTATTATCTTTAAAACCACCATGTTGGTTGTTATCTTTAAAACCACCATGTTGGCTGTTATCTTTAAAACCACCATGTTGGCTGTTATCTTTAAAACCACCTTGTTGGCTGTTATCTTTAAAACCACCATGTTGGCTGTTATCTTTAAAAGCAGCATGTTGGCTGTTATCTTGATCGAAGAACGGTCTCGACTGTTGTTGAAAATTTTTCCCAAATTGAGGAGGAGGGCCTTGTGTAGTGTTTGGTCCAAATTTATTCTGAGCTGGTTGATTGTGTAATGGTTGATTAAAAGATCCAGGAAAAGGTCCTCTCATATTTGAACCAAATCCAGGAGGAGGACCGAAATTTTGAGACCCCATAAATGGCATATTACCAGGACCAGAACTAAATCCTGATCCAGGACCCATCGAGCCTGAAAATCCCATTTGAGGTTGTTTCTGTGGTGGGGGAAAATTAAATGGAGTATTATCATCAGAAGTGTGAAGAGGTGCTGCATTTGGTGGTAACTGTTTTGGCGGTGCTTGACTATGATTATCTTCAGAGTTTCTTCCACTGGCACCTCCCTCAACTAAATCTAATCCTGGGATTCCTTTGTTATTGCCTTCAGATTTATTCAAAAAGTTGCTATTATCTTGTGATTTATCACCTTGATTTCCAGTTGGCTGAAACAAATAATTAAGAAATAAAAATTAGTGTCTAGAATAAAACTTTAATGCAAATATATAATTCAACTTATCAACAATGTAAAAAATGGAATACATGTTAGAAACATTAAAACAACTAAACAATTGTTTTTTTAAATACGTAGTTCAAGATGGTTCTTTGCCCAAATGTCATAACACAAATATGCTGTATAGACAAGAAACACTTTATTTTCAATAAGGTGATGTTAAAATTACAAACTCATCACCTTCAATTATTTATTTACATAAGCAACTGAAATAAAAAGACTAGGTGAATGTCTCATCCATCCGTATTGGAGAAGTGAAGCATATAAGTCACATACTCAAGACCACTCACAATATAAATAATCAAATACTACTAATAAGAAACTTTGAAATGTTGACTTTTTTAACTCGAGGCCAAAACTGTATAAATTGTTTTATCTATCTTGAATCTTTACAAAGTTTTTCGAATTTTAGTCTAGATTATAATTAATCAAATCTTGAAACTCTGATGTGTCGTTTTGAAATAAGCAATATAGAATATGCAGTATAGTAGGAGAGATAAGGTCATTGACCAATGTAATTAACTATTAATTCGACAATATGAACACAAACTGTTGTCTTCCTTCGGAATATAGCTAGATTAGAAATTTATTTCATTTGCCTACATTATGTTACATTTTTTACTTTATTTTTCTACAACAAATATCACAGATTCGTGAGAGAAAAAATTGACACTTCATCTCAAGTAAAAGAAATTTCCTTATTTAAAAAAAGATGAAAAGAAGATAAAATAAAGACATCTAGTTCTAGAATACTCTAATGATTGGAAGAGAACAAGAGTTGGCCAAGAGAGACTTGATAAGAAATATGAAAGAGAGGGTAAATACCAAGACTATGAATAAAGGTGTAGAATCAGCTAGGTTCCTCGGGGCTATGATGTCTGTTATCACTAGATAGTAAGCCCATGAGGGCAGAAAAATATTTTATTTAAACCTTAAAGTAAATGAAAAAACAAATCAGGTAAATAATAATAAAATCCACAAAGCTGTGAAATTACTAAGTATGAAATGTAGTAAATTACTTCTTCAGAATTAGCAAAATATATTGTCAAAGAGTAAAATAACTGAATAAAAATTGTAATAAAACCAATATATATACATCCCCTAGTGTAATTCGTCTATACAAATTTTTATATATTCTATAGTTTCAGATGAGCTAGAAACTTTATATTTGGCAAACTTATAGCTTTTAGGCTGTAACCGACAGTTAATTTTTAAAAATATATAATTTTAATTTTTAACCCTTGAAAAAATCAAATTGAGACGAAACTTTAAAGTAAGTGTAGACCTTTTTTTCAAAGTCTATTCTAGTTAAACATTGAGACTTATCAAAAACTGGATTTTTGCACCAGAAATTCACGCTTTTTTCATATTTCCATCAGTTATACCTTAAATAGATTTTTTATTAATCTTAGATGAATTTCGTACATTTTCTGTAAAATATTTAATCTTTAGACAAACTTATAGGACAGAAATAATGTCTAGAAATTATTAAGTTTCGATTTACAACTTTGATTCAAATGTCAACCATACCCCACCCCTATCTCCCAGGTTTGTCAAACCCGAGCGAAGCAAGTTAACTTATAAAATAACATTGTGTATATGTGTGTATCAACAAATGAATGACTAACAGCAGGGCTTCTATCCTAGTATTGAGGTAGAGGCATTAGTTGACATTGAACTGGTTATTTCTTTTTAAATCTATACATCTCACTATATACAAAACTTCTAATTTAAATACATTTTACAAAAAGTACTGTACTGTATATGACTGCCTTTGCAGTATAAGCTCATATTTTCCTAAGTCATAATTATTATCAATAAAATTTAATGTCTGGAATAAAACAATCTGTGCAATATTTTGAATTATTAAAAAAAAGTAACTGAAAATTGTCAAACAAGAAAACGAAACCATCTCAGATAAATCAAAACATATATATTTTTTTTTTTGATTTTTCCGCTTATACGTTTTTACGCTAGCAGGTATTGAAAGTATCAAATAATAAATTATCATTTTATAGCCACAACATGTACTCTTCCGTTTTTTTTACCCAAACACATTTAAAGAATTAGAGAAAAACTAACATGTAACATATTACAAAATTTATTAATTACTTACAGCAGAATCCTTTTTAGAAGGTGGAAGTTGTGAAATTGTAGTTGAACTTCCTAAATCAGGCGCATTTGGATTTACAATGGCCGGTGGTGGACACATCATATTCATTCCAGCCATTCCTGGATACATAGGTTGAGCTTGGAACGGAGCTGGTGGCATTCCATAACCAGGAGGCTGACTTGGAAAGCTAGGATAATGCTGATTGCCAAAGTTTGGAAATCCCATTCCTGATTGTACCATTGAATTTTGAACCATCGGTGGTGGATTGTTGAAAGGTGGAAAACCCATACCTTGCATCGCAATTGGATTTTGATTGGGGTTTTGCATCGGTGGAATAGAAACTGGTGGCATTGGTTTTTGTATGTTTGTTGACAAAGGTGGAATGGATGGAGATGGTTTTGGTTCAGATATCGACGGCGGTGCTTCATTCAATGATGATAACTAAAAAAATAAAGTCAAAACACATCATAAGTCATTAATTTTCAATATATTCGTAAAACTATAACTAGGTTTTTTATTTAAACTAAGAACACTACACTATAGAAGTGCACACATTTAATAAACTAAAGATGAATTTATAAAAAAAAAAAAAAAAAAAAAAAAAAAAAAAAAAAAAAAAAAAAAAAAAAAAAAATTGCACAAACTATCTCAAATATCTAAACACAAACCAAATATTATTAAACTTAATATTTAGGAGGAAAGCTGCCAAAAGATGAAACTCAAATTGACCCTAAATATTTTGTTAAAATGAAGACAAAATACTAATTAAAAAAACTATTTTGGAAGCTATTGGTTAAAATGACAAAATAAATCATGCTGTAAACAAAAATCTTAAAATCATAATTTTTATCAAACTCTAGAGAAACGTTAAGATTTATAACCCAAAGCAATGACAAAAAATTGACCACAAAATTCACTTCCTCTCTTTAAATCAATAACTTAATCAGTAACTTCCTAATCAATATTTTTTTAAGAGATTAGTTTATTTGGGTTCTTAGAACCTCCTCAGTAGAAAACTAGTAAAAATGTTTACAAATGTTATGGCCTACAAGGAAAGAATACTTTTTTGATAGGACACACTGTTTGTTTTAAGAGTTATTTTGCAAAAACCAAAAACAAAACAAAATGACACATCTGACCCTCAGTTAGTTATGTCAAAAACTTGGGATTTTAGGTTTTTTAAGTACAACCTATATATATATATATATATATATATATATATATATATATATATAACATTGTACTTGGGCAATGGGCCAATACCAAAACTGTTCTTATATAATTCGGCAATGGAAGTCAAAGTCTATTTTCCTCTTAATGCTATATTATTTTTATTGCGGTTTGAATAAAAAAAAAAATTTTTATAAACTGGTTTTTTTATCTATCAAACAACAAATTGTTTACGCCTATTTGTTAACTCTGTCACAGAAATATTGGAGTTAATTGCAGGCTCAATTTGGTCGGTTTAAAAGTGTAACACTGGTTATTACAGCCATTACAGTAATAAATTGTATTTTCAGAAGTTGAAAAAAGATACATTTTTTTTTCAAACTGCAATATAACACAATATAGCATTAAAATAAAACATAGTTCGACTTTGACATCAATCAATGTAGAATTAAACAGGGAAAATTATGGTATAATCGGATTCTTTTTTAGGTAACTAGTTAATTTCATATTAACTATCTAAACTGTATGTAACATTAAAAACTAATGTTTTGATCCAACCAGAGAGCAAAGGTGAATGTGGCAACACCTCATAGCCAGAGACAATAGAAACCACCTCTATCTGAGTACTAAATGATTAATGCTCTGATGCACACTGTACTAATAAAAATTTATATAAAATACAACTGCTATGACAACATCCTTTTGGATACCTTCAGCTGTTTTAACCCTAGAAGTGGCAATGTTTTTTTCTTTTCATTATTGATCATTTAAGATCATTTTTCAATACTTCCTATAAATATTCACAAAAAATAGTAATATTATTTAAAACCCAACTTATTATGTCATTTTTCTCAGAAATGTACATGGAATTTATCCGTGAAATAAACCAAATGTTATATGTGATTTTGGAGTAAGTATGTTTAGGAATCAAAAAATGTGCAAATAAATTGAAAACTAAACATAACAAACAAAAATCAATTTATAAAATTTTCATATAGAACTTTTATTTTATGTAAAAAGTCGAAATTTGCTAAAAAGTTATTCCTAAATTGATAAAAAAAATCAACAAAAATAGTAATATTATGTAAAACACAACTTGTAAAATATCATTATTCTCAGAAATTGAAGAATTTATTATGTAATTAACCAAATTTTAAGATGTAAAACATTTGAAGTTAGTATGTTAAAAATCAAAAATTCTTACAAAACCGAAGCCAAAAGGCCTAATGAAAGCCTATTTTTGCATACAACAAAATTGTTTAAATTTTTTATAGATATAGAAAAATATTTGTATTATATTTGTGCATAAATGTTGGTAAAAACAAAAATCAATTTATAAAATTTTTATTAGATAAGAGTGGAAATTAGCTGAAAGTTTAAGTCTAATTTGATATAACCTAGACCTTTGTAATAGGTAGGCCTGAAACAAAATCACTGAAAAACATAAAATTCACTCAAAAAATAAACTCTAGAAACAAATTATAATAAATAAATCACTCAACATATCAAAAGAAGTTCACAATAACAGAAATAAATCGAGCCACACACGGAAGACTATTTACTAAGCACAAATGTTGGATACAAACCATGGGCAAAACAAGGGAATTTCAAGATCAGAATGCATATCTAAAATTAAGCCTAAGACGTAATGGGGTTGTACCAACTGAAAGATTTAAATTTTATCTTTCTAGTGGTGTTCAGAACGGTTACAAAATATCAATGTAAGTAACTAGATATTTCAAATTATGTAACCGCACCGAAAAGAAAAGGTTCAGATTGGTTACTACTTTGTAGAATGTAATATATCTCAAATACTATGACAGCTAGGATAATTTTGAATACGTAGTTCGAAAGAGAAAGAAAAATCTATAAAATATTGTCAACTTGTGGTATTTGTACAAGAATTTCCATTTTTTTAAAATTATATGATGGAATTAGTTAACATTTTCTTATATTGCAACGTTCCGTGACGTGTTTCACTCTCACAGAAAAACACAAAACTTTATCGAATTCTTGAATTTGTATCTTTTGTGATAAGGATTTTTGGTTACATGATTATGAAAGATTGAAACATTATCTTTACAATGATATATTACACATTTCAATACAATAATATTTACTAGATTCAAAGTTGAATTGAAAAAAAAAAAGTGATTTTTATGGTTTAAAAACGGATTAAAATTCTTGATTTTGTTTAATTTTATATATTAAAAACTATAACAGTTAGAAATCACAGATCGAAAAATGAAGAATCATTCTATAGAACAGCATTACTGTTAGACAGAAATATGGACTTGAGAAAAAGTTAGACAACGTATGATGTACATTGGTGTTTCACAACAGTACAGTTTTGCTTACTCGGTTGCCGCGAAATACACAAACTTTACCAATTAATTAAATATTATTTATAATGTTTTATAGTATTTTGATTGCATGATTATGCATCTATGGATTATTAGCTCTAAAACAGTCTCCTTAGAATTGCGGTATAATTATTTTTACTAGGGTAAATGTTAAATTGTAAGAAAAGTGATTTCTACTGCTCGGCAAGCAGTTAATCTGTTCAGACACGTCGATAATCAACTGTCTGAGCTATATGCAACTTAGAGGGTTAAATGAAAGAGCCGTAATTTTCTAGTACAGTCGTGAAGAAAAGTTGTGCTTGTCACTCACTTAGTTACAATGGTGTCTTGGTTAATAAAACAATTCTAAAGTTTATGCCTTACAATCGAATTTGGAGAATATCTCGGTGATGAAATAAGTATTTATGCTAAATCGATAAAAACTTTTTTTTATAAATCTAACTATCTGAAATTCCAGTATCTAAAACACTTGCATAAACATTGTATAAAAATTTAGTAGTGATTGGACAATACGTTTATGAATTTTTAAAGCGGACTCTCTTGTATAAAAAATTGATAAAAACCAGTACTTTTTAAGTTCCAACTACAAAAAAATATATATATATAGCATTAATAGGATTAAACAAATTACTGAGGCTAGTTTCAAAAATTTAATAACATAAATATGGTACAATTGTTTCGCCTTGCATATCTTCGGATTAAATCTTGAATTACCTGAATATGCTGTAAGTCAAAACAATTATAGCATATTATTTATTTTATTACATTTTTGAAACTTTAGCTTCAGTGTTTTATTTAATCCTATAATATGGAGTTTCAACAAGAAATTTCTGCTGTTACTATATATATATATATATATATATATATATATATATATATATATATAAAGCCGTAACAGTAACGGTTTAGATATTCTAGTTTGGACGTTAATATAAAATTATACATATATCATATGTATAGTTAAATCATATATATATATAGCATTAAAATGAAAAATATGACTCTCACATCAATCAACATAGAATTAAACGAGAAAAATTACGGTATAATTTTATATTAACGTCCAAACTAGAATACCTAAACCGTTACTGTTACGGCTTTTTAGAATTTAATTTGACCTAACAAGCTTATCATAATAAATTAAACACATTAATTTTTTTATTACAACTTCCTAATCATATTTTAGGTATTATTAATTTTGTTATATAGAATTATATTTCCCATATATATATGGTTCTTTCTACACATTGAAATACAGTAGACTTTCAGCCATGCGTACTACCCGGCCCGGGCTGTAGTGTAAATAATATTAATTTGGATCCACAAATTTAGTCTATAAAATAGTTAAATTACAATACTTTTCATCATACGGCCTTATGAAGTATATGCCTAAATGTACAGTATACATTTTCTGCATGGTTTTTATATCACAAGGTGTAAAAAACCTTGCCTTAAAAATTAGGGCGTAAATTGCCTTTGGAATTCCTTTATTGACCAAAGTGAGCGATGAGCACAACTTTTTTTTCATGTCTATACAAAAAAATTACAACTCTTTCGTTTATAACAGCTGAAGATATCCAATGCACTCGGTTGTTCAGTTTTTATTTGTGTATTCTTATTTTGATTTATGATTACAGTAGAACCCCTCTAATCCGTCACCTTCGGGACTGGGGGCATGGTCGGAACGCAAAAAAGGTCGGATTATCCGAAAAAAGTCAATATTTATTACATATTATATAAACAGATTTTTTTAAAGTGAAATAAGTGATATATAAACTTTTAAAAGTCTATATATAAACTTTGCAACTACAGTAGAACTTCTGTTAACCGGCCTATATCGTAGTGTACTGGTTGGATGAGTTTCCGAAAATAAATTGCAATTGAAACACCAAAGCGGCGGCGAGTCAAACGACTTTGTCGATAGAGGTATCCCATTGTCGGCGGCGTAAAAACTCCGCGGCACCAAAGCAGCGGCGAGTCAAACGACTTTGTCGATAGCGGTATCCCATTGTCGGCGGCATAAAAACATCGCGGCATTGGCACCCGTCGGTATAGCAGACATACAAAGGCAACATCGTTTGATGGGCCGTTTTTTCCCACGAATCAATTTAGTATACATTATGGAAAATATAACATTTCTTTTCAGTTTTCTTCTTGTCTTTGACTGGTTATGATCTACGTACAGTATATACAGTAAATAAAAATGAGCGAGTTACGAAAACGGGAATACGGAAGCGTGTGTTGGTTTCGTTTCAGACGCGGTTAAATGTTAAATGTGTCAAAAGACTTGACAGAGGGGAATCTGTAAAAAAGCTTTGTAGTGTTTAATTTTTCACGAGAGATGACACAGCACTGATGCGGAAAAGCGATAGCGATAACAAACCGGAAAGATTGGCGCCCGCCAGGCGTGAGACATTCCACCAGTCTGCAAGTCGGCAGAATAATATCAATAGCCAAGAGCTCGAGCACGGTCGGACTAACCGAGGTGACGGACCATCCGAGGGCGGATTAGAGGGGTTCTACTGTAGTTGTGTAATTTTATAACTCTTTGTAATTAAGAGTGATAAATGTAAGAAATATATTGTTTGGTATATAAATTCTTTAGTATATTCTTTAAATAATATTTTAATAATTTTATTCAACTCTATAAACACAAATTCAAATATTAATATACAATGAAATGCTACTGATGTTTAGTTTCACAATTTGGGTATTTATTGCACAGGAAGTAATTTACTCTCAACACCAATCTTATTTGGCCCACCCGACCGCTACATTAAGTCAGAATCGCGAGAATCCACTCTAAATATTTTTTTCTTTATTATCAAAAATGCATATATTTCTCAATAAACAAATATATTTCTCACCTTACTATCATCAGCTAATTTAGTTTCCCTTTTCTTTCTCATTTGTTCCCGCCTTTGCATCAATTGTTCCCTCCAGCTTTCCCACTTTGCTTCATATTCTTTATATTGGTTCTAAACAAACAACAAATAGAAAAGATTAAACAAAACCTTATTTAGTAAATAAATAACTCATTATCAAATTCTACTTTGGATTATATTTCATAAAGTAAACATAAGTTTAGTGTTACCATTGTTTCTGTGATCTAATTCTTCGACATCGGTTTCGATATTAATCATTTTCAAGTCGTAAAAGCATTCTGGAATGTTTGTGACGAATATGCACCATTTAGGGGATGGGTGTTGATGGAAACTGTTTGGCTCAATGGCATAAAAGTTGGAGTATGTACAGGCTATCTGATGTTCATTTACTGAAGTGTGAAAAAAGGTGATTGAATAATTCCCCACCTTTTCAACCATTTTCAAGTAGTGTGCAAAGCAAGCAACATTTAGTTTGTTTTGTAATTTTATTTTCTAATAACTCCATATATACTCTTTATTTTAATATTGTTTTAAGGAACACCTGGAAAAAAAAGAGAACCTACCATTCCAGTACATTGTGCAGGAACTTTGCTTACATGCATGTAATGTAAATTTCATTAGGCTACTACAGGGAGTCAAAAAACAAAAATTGTTTTTTGTGCAGTCATACTATCCTTAAAGAATAAAAAATGAAAATTAACAACATGGAGTTGTTTCAAATGCCTAATCAACCTATGTGTTTACTCCTTATTTAAAACATTCAAATAAACTAAAACACTTTTTGAAATTTTGTATAACCACATTATATATATGCATTTTATTTTTGCTTGAATAAAAAATTATATTTAGTTTTTCTTGTGGTTTACTGCATGAAAAATATACCTTTTTGTGTGTAAATATTTTCAGAAATATGTAATAATTACTAAATGCATTCTGAAACTCATTCTAATAAAATGTGTATATATATATATATATATATATATATATATATATATATATCTTAAAATATCTCGGTTAGAAAATAAATCAGCACTTTCATGATAAGTGTGAATTCCGAACAATAGAGTTCCCAACAACCGAAAAAGTCCAGCCTATTATTTGAGTGGAATACACTGGATCATTTCAGAGCAACCCGCACACCTTAGACGATTAAAATAAGCTAAAAATAATTCAATTGGATCAAAACCGTGGACATAATATAGCTGTACAAAAACAAAGGTAAAACATGGGTGCATTTAAATAAATAACACAAAACATCCAAACAAACATAGTCAGCGACGATAAAGGTAATATATTCGTATCTCACAACCTGCTCTAACAATTGTATCCAAATTAGTGAAATATAAAAAAGACTCGAAACAAATAAACCCGTTTATAAAATAAAAAAGTATAAGAATTCTTAAAAATTACAAATACAATCACTGATCATTTTATAAAATTAATTATAGAATACCTAATTAAATCTAGACGAAAAAGTTCATTCCAATAAAAATGTTAACCAATTTTTTCCATTCTCAAATGTATTGCCATTGATCACAAGAATACTGTGCAAAATTTGATGGGAAATATGTTTTTAGAGTAATTTTTTAAAAATATATAAATCATAGATCAATAGAAGGGTTTCTTTTTAATCTATACTATGTGAATCATAATCTATAAATACAGGTAAATCAAGAATGATGAATTTTACTTATTTCAACTTTGAATAAAGTATTTGAAATAAATTTGAATACCTTATCAGGATGATTGCTGTTTTGTTCTTTCCATTTCAAGAATTGTTCTTCCCAATTTTTAAACTGTGTATCAAAAGCTTTTTCAGCATCTGACGGTTCTTCTTGACTTTCCTGTAAATGAAACAAAAGACATTTAAACAAAATAATGAATTATAATTGTTATTAAATCCTCATCTCTGTTATTATTGTTTTGATTTTTACAACTACAATTAAACACAAAAAAACATGCAGATGATGTTCTCAAGTTTTAGGTAAAATAGTTAATATTGCACACAATAAAACAGCTTTCCTGTGGTAGCATGCTTTTTGTATTAGTCTGCAAATATAACTTTAGCTCTCAATGGCGTGAAAATATAAAACTTATCTATATATTTACAAATACGATAAAACCTAACAAATATCGCGCTTCGTTAAGCATTAAATATATAAATTTTGGGTTTTTGTTTGAAATTTTGTGTTTTACTTTTTACTTTGTGATGCATTTCTTTCTACAACAAAAGATGCAAATTTTAGTGGTAATTTTAAAAATGTATAGCTTGTGTATAAAACTTTAAATCTACAAAAAGTTATTCCACATAATATACTGACTGACTATACTATGCAGGTAAAAAGCATGAATGAATTATGTCTCGAGTCTTTTCAACCACTCAAAGAAATGTAACTTATATTTTACTATACAGGATGATCATTTTTATCGTGGGAACTATCGGTATCTCATAAACTATAATTTTAACTGGGTTACTTTTTCATAGAGTTTAAAAACCCGTTTTAAAACTTTTAAAAAATATGGCAGCTGACTTTAAAATTCATTTTAAATCAATTTTAAATTCATATGGAAACTCCTATTTTTTATGGTGTTTTCAGATTTTACACCAAATTTAAAAACTTTTATATTCTTGTGTTTTTTCATAAAGCTACTTGTTTCTAAATTATACTTAAAATTTTAAGTTTAGTATATTTTTGCCAAGCACTTTTCCATACTTTACATTGTTGCACAAGTTAAGAATTTAATTAGGTATATAGTTTAGTAAGTTTAGTGTAAATATCAATGCAGGACTAAAATTAAAATAACTAACTTTTAGAACAGATAAAAACTAGCTCAAATCTACTGTAATTATAAAACAAAAATCAGAAATTGAATAGTAAAATAAAATAATAAATCTTGCACAAAATAAAATTTTTAAACGGTTTATAATAAAATAAAATGAACATAGAATAAAATTTAATTTTAAGATAGAATGGACATAAATACCAGAGCAACTTGGTTGGTTGAGATTTTTCCTTGTTTAAAGGCGAACCCCTCAGAGACCCCTATCCCTTGAATACTTTAATAGCATCACGGATGGAAAAGAACAAGAATTGGTCTAGAGAGATAGAGACCTGATAGTAAATTTGGAAGAGAGGATTTTAACCCAAGACGACTACATGAAGAAATGTGAAGATCCCTCTGGCTTAGCACACCCATACTCACTATAAGTGACCCCCTGAGAGCTGGTCAAAAATATTAAGCTAATGAACAAATTACGTTAAGAGGTATATGAACTCTTTTAATTTACTTGATTTCTTTATTGATGTTAGCTTTTACTTTGGATAAATGGGCAAATTTACACACAGATCTGGGTTTCAACTTTTTTCTTTTTTAATTCTAAGCTAACTTCTTTGGTGTCAATTATTATTTCCACTTTTTACTGATAACAACACGAACACTTAGTTTTGGTAATGGTGGGTGACTTGTATGTTTAACTCCTTAGGTTCCTAAATTTTTAAATAATGATCAAATTATTAAAGTTAATAAAATCTATTTTTTACATTTATGTCAAACAGCAGGCACTCCCATTTATTTATACTTATCAAAAAATGAAAAAGAGCTAAGGCAACTCAAAACAAATGTTTCCATATAAAATCTTAACATCGATTTATTTAACTGCTAACGAAACTTTCCCTACACTATACAGTATAAGTACATTTGAGGAAGAGGGGAAAAAAAGAAGAAAAAAAGAAGGAGAAAAAAAAAAAACTGATGAGATACTACTGTCTAAAATACTATTGCATAACATTTCATGCTAAAAACTAAACCTAAAAAAGTAAAATAATGGACTACCGATTCAGCAATATATTATCAAACATGCTTGTTAATAGGTTAATAAGCAAACCTTGTTTGATTTACTGTCATCAGTGTCTTTCTCCTTATCATCACCTACCCTTGCTTTCTTATTTGCTTGTTGAGGACTACTTGTATCTTCTGTACTACTCTCGTGAGGCCTTTTATTTGGTAGATCTAATACCTGAAACCACAAACTTATTAGTCTCTTATTAAATCAAGCTAAAGGTAAATCAACCTGAAGTTATCTTAAAATGAAGTGAGAATGACAACTAAATAAAAATAAATGGTGTACCTATTTTCTCACTTGCATGAAAGCTTAAGAAACGCATACATAAACATAATCAGCTACACTTAGATTTGGTAAAGCACAATGTGTGTGATGGCGTGTCACTGAACTAAGCACTTACTTGAGTAGGATCCATTTTTGCCTAACCCAGACTGTCCTTAGCAGGTAACAGCTGACTGGGTAGCTAGGTTGAATTTTTTAGAAGGTTTAAAGTTGGAATACCGTTGGACAAACTTTATTAGGCTAAGAAGAGGCAATTGTACAAAGTGTAGGATAAATTGAGTAACAATAAAAAATCTCGACCTCTGTATATTGACTGATCTTCAAGTTCTGTGGTCTTAGAAGGAAAAAAAAATGATTTTCCACATGGTGTTTTCTTTAATAGTAGGCATAAAAACTAAAATGGGAACATGAAATTTCGTATAAGGAAAGGAGTATGTTCATACATAACCCTATTTACGAGGTTCAGAAAATCAGTGTAACAATCATTTTAATAAACTACCCTTATTGGGTAAGGCCCCTTGATATAACAATACAATTCAACATTTCCTACAAGGCTCAAAAAACCAACTTTTGGATATTACGTTTAAAAAATCTGTCTGTATTACATTGAATGATCGGGCTACGTAAGTGTCATAATGGCCTCCATCAACTTCAATAATTATTTGCTTCTTCATTCGAGCTAAATAAAAAATACAGATCCAATCATTTCTAAATGTATTATTTTTTTAAACAATATGTAAGTTACCTGCATGCCTCCTTGACTATAGGTTGTATTATTGCCGTAATTATCTGCATCTCTGAAACAAACATAATATATCAGAAATGCAATAGTAACCATTTTAATAATTGTGATATTGTAGTATCAAAGATACTGTAGTACATCTTTGAAATTAGCTTTGATTTAGAATCTCAACTTTGTTTTATCTCTATTTTTATTTACCTTCTTTGTGATTAATCTTTCATTAACTTGCTTACTTGGCTTGAATTTGTTGTTGATCCTTCATGTCTGTAGGTAGAGGAGGATTGACTGCAACATCACCTTGAGCTGGCAGAGGAGGGATGCCTGCACCACCACCCATCATCATTTGAGCCTGGTACTGAACATATAACAATCAAATTTAAAATTTATTCCTCCATAGCGTTTAATAAAAACTTGTTTTATTATAAATCAAAATAGTAAGTTATTTAGGTGAACTGTGTTTGGTGAAATGAATAAAAATTAACGCTTGCTAAAACTAAAATTTGACTAAGCAATTACTAGGCTCCGATGAATAAAATAATGTAACCATTACTAGGCATAGCATTTGTTAGGGTTTTCCCAAACACTTAGCAATTGCTTAAAAATGGAGTGAATAAAAAGCTGGACTAGCTGTCAGCCTTATTGCACTTGCTAAGGAATTTTAAGTCAGAGTAGGAGCATGGTCGATTTGGATTAGTCACATCCATGGCGTTGTTTATGAACATTCAACAATGTAAGATTTTCACTGCACACAGAGGAATAGAGTTAAATAAATACAAAGAACTGCTAAGATTTTAAAGTGAAAGTGTTGATTTCCTACCAGTGAGTTTTTGATGAAACTCGTAACGGTGGCCTATTTCGTAAAAAACAAATGAAGATAATTTTAAAATTTGTAAGTGACCCTGATTTTCAAACGAGCTAGTTCAAGATTATGGTGATCATACAGCCACTGTGAATATGATTGTAGCATCTGTAGCATGATAAATCACACAAACTGTACCATCTGATCATGGATCAGATAGTCGATAAATCACACAATTGGATCCGGTCCCCATCTACAGCAAAAGAGGTAAATGAAACCAGAGTAGTTTGGCGATCAATAAATCAACCGAAAAGGTTATGCCAGTACAGTAATACCTCGAACTTACGCGATAGGTGGGACCGAGCGATAACCGCGTAAGTCGGGGTACAATTTTGCATATAAATACTGTACTGTACATACAAATTATGTTTAATTGGGATCGGAGAATAAAGAAAACAATAATTTATAAGAAAAATGTGTAATAAAGTCTTAAATACAATACTGTACACGTAACAAATTATACAAATTACATATTTTGAATTACGAAAACGTAAACCAAAGTTTATTTTGATGTAGAAGGCTTCATAAAATCTAGCAAAGTCGTCTGACGGATCAAAGTTTTTCTCTTCTCACTCAAAATTTCTTCGTAGCATGCTAATAATTTTTTAATTCCTCGTTTCGTAACAGAAATACGCTCTTCGTTGGAGTCTATGTTTTCCAAAATTTGTAACCCCTTTTCAATTGAACTGAGGCTTTCTGTCAAGTTTCCAATAGTCATTTGATCTTCTAATTGAACTGGATCTAAAGAATCAGGTTGTTCAAGGTCTTGCTCACGCATTTCCATGAGCTCATCAGTTGTCAGCTCCTGATTGTGTGAATCCAGCAATTCTTGAACGTCATTACTATCGACTTCTAAATTTATATGTCTGGCAAGTTCAACAACTTCTTCAATCACATTGCTAATTTCATCTGGCTCTGTTTCTGTCTGAGTGTCAGTGGTGAAAAAAAAAGGACATAGTTTTTTCCAGACTCCATTTAAAGTTTTTTGTGAAATTTCATTCCAAGATTGTCCAATGATTGTCCAATGATTCTCACGACATCTAAAACATTGAATTGTTTCCAAAAGTCTTTAACTGAGAGCTCGTTGTTTTGTCTCATAGCTTCATGCAGATGCGCAAACGATCGTCTCGTGTAATATGCTTTGAATGTTTTGATGACTCCTTGGTCCATCAGTTGAAGCAAGCTGGTTGTATTTGGTGGCAAAAATACAACTTTCACACGTGAATCAAAGTTAGTTAAAGTAACAGGAGGATGACCTGGTGCGTTGTCGATTAATAGCATAACTTTAAATGGGATTTGTTTAGATTGGCAATAGAATTCGACTTCAGGTATGAAGTGATGACCAAACCAGTCCTCAAAAAGGGAAGCTGTTACCCAAGCCTTACGATTCGACTTCCAAATCACGGGCAAGCCAGCTTTAGATATATTTTTTAATGCTCTTGGATTTTCTGAGCGATAAATTAGGAGAGGTTTTAACTTACAATCACCAGCTACATTCGCCCCAACCATGACTGTCAATCTGTCTTTCGCGGCCTTAAAACCTGGAAAAGTTTTCTCTTCACGTGCAATGAAAGTTCTTTTAGGCATCTTCTTCCAGAACAGGCCAGTCTCATCCACATTGAATATGGTTTGGCTGGTATAGCCACCTTCTTCTATCATATCTTTTAGTTTTTCAGGATAAAGAGATGCAGCCTCTTTGTCAGCGCTAGCCGCCTCTCCACTTTCTGCAATGCTATGCCAATTACAGCGAGTTTTGAATCGGCTGAACCAACCATTACTGGCTTTAAATATTTCATCTTTAGCCACTTCCCCAGCTTCTTCTTTTAATATGTCAAAAATCAGCTTAGCTTGAGAGCACACCGTGTTCTGATCAACAGGACAATTTTTCACCCTTACTTGATTATCACACCATAATTTCAACATTGTTTCCATATCAGCGATAATACCATGACGTTTACGAATGATGCTTGAATTCAAAGATTGAGCATTTTTTACAGCGTCAAGAATTTTTTCTTTGCCTTTTATAATGGTTCTGACTGTTGAGTCCGGTAAATTATATTTCTTTGCCAATTCACAAATTTTTATTTTTGCATCAAAGTCTTTGATAATGTTCAGTTTACATTCCAAAGATAATGTTTTTCTTTTCTTATTTGATGCAAAAGAATCAGTTACACTTCGTTTGGATGACATAGTCTATCAAGTCTCTGTAGTTATAACAACAAACAATATAAACTAACACAAAACACAATCCGTAATTTACTGTATAGCGTTGACTCCGTGTTAAACAAACCACTGAACTGAAATGGACTGCAGTGCAGGCAGACTAAACATTAGTAGAGGCGGAGTGGGGATGAAGGTGGAGTGGGGATCTTCCGATCGCGTAACTCGGAATTCGCGTAAGTCGGGGTAGCGTAAGTCGGGGTATTACTGTATTATATCCAAGCAACATGCAATGCTGTGGAAACGTTTACCTAGTATCTGTGCGGATTGGCTCAAAAGTGTTCACGATGCAAGGGTGTGGAGAAGAAATAAGGAATAGAAGATATTTTACAGTTCAATGGTAACGTTGTTTACTCGGATATTCAGGACATGGTTTATCACCTTGGTTAATAACGTCTTTTAAACCTCCCAGAAACAAACAAGTAAGAAGTTTCAATTTAATCCATTCAAGATAAAAAAAAGTCATCATAGATAAGTATTTTGGGCAGATGATAAAAAGTATCCTAATATTAGAAATTGTGTACAAGTCGCTTTCAGAAACATTTCCAAAGTTATTGTTTTTTCTGCAGGCCTGCCCAACGTTGGGAAACACCTGAACGATGTTTATAAATATGATAAACTGAAAGATATTGAGGAAGAAGTGAGCCCAGGTGGACAAGAGGAAAACAGCAACAAAAGTAAGAGGTTCACAAAAACCAAGTGAAATGGAGCAACTATTGAATGTGTAACAAAGTAGACCTGAAAGTGTATAGAAAACTTATAATAATATGTATTTGAACTATGCACACACGCACTCACATTTCAATTTTTCTAACTCGAGTTTTTCACGGTACACTTTATTTTATTTATTTCAAATTGTTGCACACAAAAAAAACTTGTCAACATTGCGAAGTAGATAATTTTTTTATATCATCAGTTTCATACCCCATAACTGTTTTTGCACTCTTGACTTCATCCTTCTGATTTTCATTTTCCATTAGCATAACAGATACGGAATCATCGGACATTGTTGGCTTATTTCCCACATCAATTGCCATACCTCCTAGTATTATACAATAAACAGGATTCTCATCTTCATTGAACAATTGTTTTAAGTCTTTTTCTCATTGTAGTAATTTTATGGGTTTATTCCCAGTAGCCTCTAAGTCTGTCTTCTTATTTACACTTGTTTTCTTATTACTTAAAAGTTTATTTCACCGAGCTTTTGTCATTTGTTTTCCCACAGCTTGACTAAACTGTTCACAGATAATTCTCCACTTTTATCTTGCATAATTGATAATAAAGTAATCACTTTTCTCTTGCACTGTAGATGGAGTTTTTAAATTTTCAATAACTATTCGTTGTTCCGATAGAGCTTAATAAATAAACCTCTAAAACCTTTGATAAATCATCATTCTTTATAAAAATCATCCTCATCACTTGACTTTCCAAATTGGTTGACCCCTCAACGTGGTTTGCTAAGCAGCGCTCATATGTTTTCACCTGCTGTAATTGCGGATTGATGAGCACTGCTTGTATGGCAATAGTCCTGCATGGTAATAATCTTTACCGGCTGTATTTGAGATTATTTCAAGAAACTAAAATACACAGAACTTGTAGAACAGCTATATTTACGGTCTGCCTGAACCCAATGCATTTTATTAGTTTGAAATAAATTCAGAAATCAAGTGTTTCTACATTCATCAGCTGCCCCAGCCTCAGCGCTAAGTTACTATTGTGTTAAACAATTAAATTTTTTGCCTTTTACACAATATATTCATAGTATTTTTTTCATGTTTTTATAATATTATCGCAATTTTTTTGGAAAGATGAAAATGAATTGGTTAAATTATGTATAAAGATTGTTTTATCATTTGTTGATTTTTTTTATAGTTTTTAAAAGATAAACAAGTGTGTGTGTTTATCGGGTAATATTTTTATCATTTATGTTTGTGATTACTTTTGCTTATAATTCTTTTAATAAATTCAGAGTGTTTTTAGTGGTGAAGTCTTGACTCATGTTATAAATTAAATATAAATATCTGAATAAACAGTTACAAGTGCTTACTAAAACATCTCCAAAAAGTATCGCAATACTCCTTTCTAAAATCTCCTGTGTTGAGGGGTTAAACGCACAACTGAGCAGCTGGATTGCGTTTGTGAATTGTAAAGGAAGTGGACTCACGTTGAGACAAGCATAGCAAGCCTAGCAATTGCTTAAACGAGAAGGTTTAGCATCAACTAGCTCCTAACACTTGCTAGGGGTTTTCTGGAAACTTCTAAAACCTACCTAGCAGATGCTATCTAGTTTAGCATTTATATGTATTCAACACGTTTTGAGGAACAGCTAAAACTACATAGCAAGTGCTAGATAGCCATTGCTTATTATTATTAACTTCACCCTTGTGTAAGATAAATAAAAATGTATGATTATTTAACAACATGAAATAAAAAATATTTTATTATAGTTCAATTGAAAAATTGAGGTAATAATTTTGTTATAAAAAAAGTCATTTACAAAATATAAATATTCCAAAATATATAAAAGGACCAAAACAAATTAAGATTTCTGTAATGTATGTAATTAATTAAGTATTAATTGTTAATTAATTACTATGTGTATTAATATGGAAATACTGTAAAGGCATTGTCATGAATTGTACGGAAGTACCAGTTGCACCACCATGACGACAGAATCATATGTTGTAAGACCTTGTAATGAATAAATCCTATTGGCTACGGATCCATCACTCGATGTCCTTGCTTCCTAGTATGTAACCCCCGGACCTACCTCAAGCTTTGCATTACGTTCTCCCTCACTTGTCTTCTTGTGTCAGCCTCCTAGCGTGCACACGTAGCCGGTATGATAATGTAACAAAAGTTTACTTATTCATTTAAACCTACTAACATCATTATGTCCAATGTTAATGTTAATATAAAATTACGGACATAACAATTTCCTGGCCTTAAATGTATTTGTAAGGAAAAATGTTAGGCCTAATTTGAAAAAAAAAAAAAAATAGTAATTTTATGGAAACTACAACTTCTTTACATCATTTTATTCAGAAAGTTGTATAGAATTTACCTGTGTAATGGAAAAAATATATATATGTAAAAAATTTGGAGTTATTATGTGAGGAATCAAAAATTCTTACAATAGCCGAAGTCAAAATTCCACAGAAAAGGGTATATATACCATACAACATTTTTTTTTTAAATTATTTCTAGTAATACTAGAGATTTGTAATATATTTGTGGATAAAAGTTGATAAAAAGAAAAATCAATTTATAAAATTTTCATTAGACATGGTTAAATTATATGTAAAAAGTGAATATTCATTCAAAGTTGGGCCAATTTTCAAAAATTCACCAGAAATATTATTATTATGCAAAGCCCAAGTTATTACTATCATTGTTCTCAGAAAAGTACATGTGTGTAATGCAAAAAAAATTTAGATGTAAAAAATTTTTAGTTAGTATCTCAGAAATCAAAAACTCTTACAAAAACCAAAGGCAAAATGCTAAATGAAAGCCTATATTTACATATATCAACATTTATTAAAATTTGTTATAGATAGGCCTATATAAATTTATATACATTTTGCATATATTTGGTAAAAACAAAATCAGTTTATAAAATTTTCATTAGACAAAATTATTTTAATATATAAAACAAATAGAAATTTGCTAAAAAGTTAGGTCAAATTTGACATAACCTATCTAGGCAGGCTTAGTACTAGATAAACCTGACGATAACATCCACTCAAAACAATAAACTAAAAAAACAATAATACACATATTATAATTTGTATACATAAATTATAAATAAATAAATATACCTAGCAAAATAAGTTCACAATAACAGAAATAAATCGAGCCATGCACGGAACACTATTGACTAGGCACATATTTAGTACACAAAGCAAGCCAATACAACGGTAATTTCAAGTTCAGAAAGAATCATCTAAAATAAGTCTCACCGTAAAAGGTGGTACCATATGAAGGATCTAAATTTCATCTTCCTAATAATGTAAAGATCGGTTACAAAATATCAATGTAAGTCATCGATATTTCATAATTAGTAAACCGCACCGAAAATAAAATGAGTCTGGTTCAGTTTGGTTACTAGTTCGTAAAATGTAATAAATCTCAAAAACTATTACAGATAGCTTAATTTTGAATAAGTAGTTCAAAAGAGAAAGAAATATACTATAAAATATTATCAACTTGTGGTATTTGGACAAGAATAACCATTTTGGAATATTATATGATCATTGAGTACACATTTTCAATATAAACGCTGTTGCATCAGGTGAGATGCTTTAGCGGAATATTAGTCAACTTTATCGAATTCTTGAATTTTTACATTTCATGAAAAGGTTTTTGGTATAGATGATTTTAGAAGATTGAAAAATTACCATTACAATGATATATTATACATTTCGATAAAATAATATCTACTAGAATCAAAGTAGATAGTGTGTATAAACATGTTAAAATTCTTAATTTTGTTAGTTTTTATTAATTAAAAACTATAACAGATAGAAAGATTTGGAAAGCACTGATCGAAAGAGAAAGATGTGATCTATAGAACAGTGTTATGGTAGATTTGTTTGACAGAAATATAGATTTCCGAATATTAGAGAAAGACGCCATTTCCACTCAGTTCAAAGTTTTGATGTTACGCATAAAAAAATTCAAACTTTACCAATTTTTTTAATATTATTTATAATGTTTTATAGAATTTTTTGCATAGTTATGCATCTATGGAGCATTAGGTTTTCAATGGTATTTTATTTATAGCGATAGGAAGATTTTAAGTGGACGAAATGTTGAATTGCAAAAGTGTTTATTTACAACACTGTTTTCCACTGCCACCGCTGTTCATAACACTAAGAGTTTCGGAGGCGGTTTGAGGGTTAAAATTATAAATTCCTATGTATAGAGGGGGCTGTAACTTCTCAGAGAAAATATTTTGTATCAAGGTAAAATGTGATAAATCTACTCAGGAATTTCTGGTTATATTTTTCTCTATTTATGTGCAATCTGTATACAAGTAAATGGTCAGTTAAGGTTGAGATAAAAATGGGTAATTCGGTGATATATAAAATATTATTGTAATAAACTAAACTTCATACCTTATCTCCATATTGTTGCTGCCATTGGGAATACTGTTGTTGCCATTGTTCCCACTGCTGCCATTGCTGTTGCTGAGGCATGGACCATTGCTGAGCAGCTGTATAACCAGGCATGGCCTAAAATAAACAAAATTGGTTATTTTAAATATATAATATAATTTTACATGATTAATTTTTAGATTAACTATACTTATACACATATTAACTCTGATTCGTAAACATTCGTCTCTCAGAATACATGAAATTCCACGTTTTGAGAGGTTGAAGTGATGTATTATGGTGGGGGGGGGGGTCGTCTGCTCATATATTCTTCAGGGTCATAGCCCTGACAGTGATGCAATAGTTTCTGGGGAGCAAACTCGTTCGGTATCGGTATTATACGAGGTTATGTTTTTGGAGTAGTCTGGCAGGCGCGAATGTTTACGATTAATGTGACTGTTATTTTTCTGTCCATAGTCTGGGAGTCGAAACATTACGAACAGTGGTAGTGTTTTTTGTTTTTTTTTGTTTTTTTTGGTTGTGTATAGATCTTATTTTATATAAATATTAGTATGTAAATTTATTTTATATAAATTTTTTTTTAATGCTGTGTAAAATTGAAGATTTTGTAAGAACGATGAGGAAATTGCCAAGGTTTCAAGTGAATTAAACAAAATCCCATCAAAACCAGACGACCCTATATACATTGACGATAATAGTAAAACTGAAGATAATGTTGAAGTGGAGTCTGAATACCATTCAAATGCCAGTGTGGATGATACAGACAAAGACATTACTCTACCCTTCGGACTATGAAATAGACAGACCTGTTTCTTTATTTGACTGTGATGAAAAAGAGAAAACACTGACACTTTTTGCATTTGCTCTGCTATTATTGCCCGTCCTTTGCCTCTGGAAACCAAAGGAACACATCTGCCATCTAATTTTAATCACATTGATCCCCATGTTCAACCAATGGATGTAGAGATATCAAACTACACAATTACTCATCCAAACAAACCTAGTACCAGCTTCAGTACCATATTACCAGTAGTACTACTTAGTACTTATACCAGTACCAATATTAGTTCACCAGCATTTTGTTATGATCAAAGTAATAATCTTTACAACAATACTTCGAAAGGCCCTAGCATTATTTTAACTAATGTTCTACCCAATGTTCAACCAACAGATGAAGAGAATTACACATGACTACCATAAAAAATAAAAATGACCAACTAATTCAAATATTATTGGTGAGACAAAAACTTTGACACATAACTTAATATACAGGGTGTTTCAAAAGATGTCCTAACATCAGAAAGTGATTCAGGGCATCCAAAAAAAAAAAAAAATGAAAGTCCCTTTCATCCTCCGGCTTTGAAATAGTAAGAACAAGAATAAAAACTTTATCTAATATGCTTTAAAAAATACCAGCTGCTGTTTGAATTGTTTTGTAAACTTTTAGAGATATTCAATATTTAAAATGTCAAACTAACGACATTTTGAAAATGTACAAAATGAAGTTATGATTATATTGGTACAAAGGTAAAACGTAGCATACAAAATGAGCATACAAAATCTTTATAATTTCTAGTTATCACTATTTTTTGAAAAACACAAAATGCCTGACAAGACGGATAACAATGCGTTTTCACAGATATGTTTACACAATTTTTTTAAATAATTTTTATAGCCTGAATCGCTTCCAGAAGTTAGGACACATATTTTTAAACACCCTTGTATAACTCTAGGGTCTCAAATTTCTATACGTGACTAGCACATTGCCAAACCACTCAATGTCAACAATTCAAGCAATTCTTATATTAAAAAAAAACAGGTACAAACTGCCAAAATTTCAAAAAATGTAAATTTTTGGTATTACAGTGATAAAAGGGAGAGGGGGGATATATTTGAAGTCATTTAAATTTTAGTACCAGGTGTATCAGGACTTATTTTACACTCCCTATAAACTCCTGGACTAGAAACATGAAATTCAGAGAGAATATTCCTTCCATATCGTAAGGATTCGCTAAGAAAGAATTTCTGAAATTCAACTTCTAATGGGTTAAATTTTCATAGATTTTTGTATATTTCTTCACCCGATGAGATATGAACTTTGTTGAAGTGAAAACTTCCTTTGGCGTGTTTTGCTGAGTGAACGTAAGTGAACAGTCACACTCGGATCGGTTATGCTGAATCAGGTTTATTTTGCTCCACTCAACATCAAGTGCGCTCGGGTCGGTGATGCACTGAATAGTCTATACTCGGCTCAAGTCGTCATCACCCACATTTACTGTCCGACAAGAAGTGCAACATTCCAATGAAATTGTATATGATTAGTGTAATATTAAAGTGTTTAAAATTTGTGCTGCATTTTACTAATAATGAAAAATTTATTTCGCAACAAGGTAACTTCTCGCATTTCTCCAATAATATGAAGGACTTAGACATCAATTAGTCTAAGTTAATAATGATATTAATAAATTTCTCGCAGAAATAAATAATATGGTACAATAGTTTTTAAGCAAACGTTCCATGCACACTTTTTATTTTATTTATGCACACCGTGAAATTTTATTTGATTATCCTTTATTTAAATATTACTATTATTTATTTACATTTACACATTGATAAATCTGTATGAACATGTACATGTGTACATGTATTTTTTTATTGCTATTCGTGGCATAAGGTTTCCTAACCTTACATATTATACTGTGTCATATAAGTTATACAAACAAATATATCATATAAATATAATCTATAATACTAATTTACATATAAATATTTTAAAATAATTACGTTAATTAATTAATAACCTCAATTTGTTACTTCGATCTCGCAAGGTTTTTGCCGATGTGGAAATTTCCAAGTGTAATAGCTTTGTGTTTTTATAGTGAATATAAGTTTCATGAAGTGATTTTTTCATTATAATTTGTTTATACAACTTAAAATAAATGTGTCAATGTTTGTAGAGTGTAGTTATTTGAGTGATAATTCATATTTTCGACGTATTTTGCAGGCCTAGTCTAGCCTACATGATATGCTTTTGGACTTTTAGTTTCAAGAAACCATTTATTTATTATAATATGTATATACATAATATATAAATGTATATACAACTTATAATAAATGTGTCAATGTTTGTAGAGTGTATTTATTAGTGATATTTCATATTTTTGGTTTTTTTCACAGCCCTAGCCAAACCTAACCTCAACGTCTAGGCTATTGTGAAGGTAGATTTTTATCATAAATGACCCATGTCTAATGAAAATTTTAAAAATTGATTTTTTTTAGCAACTTTTATCCTCAAATATATTACAAATCTGTAGTAATATTTTTAAAAAATCAAAAAAAAAATTAAAATGGTTTTTGTACTGATTTCTGTGAAATTTTACTCTACGTTACTCTTCGATTTTTTGGTATTTGACCAAAAAACTCCAAATGTGATACATCTAACTTTTTTTTCACTACACAGCTAAATTCTATACACCTTTCTGAATATAATGACATATATAAGTTGTGTAGAAATATATATTACTATTTTTACTGAATTTTTGAAAAAAAATGACCAAATTTCCTTTTTCCGTAAACCTTTTTTTTAATTTTTAAAATGTAACAAATTTTTATTTTTTTTTTCCTAAATATATTCAAAAATATTACACAAAACGTTTGTATATCTTAGAAAAAGGTGGTAAGCTTTTGATTTTGGGTGATACAGGTATTTCTGAAAAATGATAACATCATTTTTTGACATGTAACATACTTACTCCAAAACCGTTTCAAAAAAAAATTTTATTACATAGATGAATTCTATGCATCTTTCTGAGAAAAATGATGTCTTATAAGTGAGGTTTTGTATACAAATAATATATTTTATTAATTTTTAAACAAACGAAAGAAAATTAACATTACCGGTTCCAGGGTTAAGCACATTTTTGGAAAAGGTATGAATCCGGGATAAAAATTTGGTTTATGTAGGCTATATTATGTAGTAACAATAAAACTAACTGTAAAACACTACTTTTTTGACTTTTGGAACATTCTGTACACATGCAGTAAGATAAGTTAAAACTTTTTTTTCCAATATGATCAGTGAACAGAGACCATTAAAATGAGGTATCACTCGACATACTGTTAGAAAATTTTCCACCCCCACCCCCCAAAAAAGCACTTTTGGATATTTTTGAGATTTGAAAACATTCTTACTGAATTCTCTGGGGTCGAAATAGAGGGGTTTAAGTTCAAACGAAAGCTGTACCTCATTTGGTTCAGTCGCTATACATTGTGCATGAATGGTCTGATTCGCCCAGTATTTAAAGGTCTTATGTTATGGATTAGGTTTTTCGGCATTTGTTGTATGAGTAACATATTTAAGTACAAAAATATCTGGGTGTGTGCTTAAGACCACACAATAAAAGTGAAAACTTATTATTTATATTTTATAACAATATTAATAAAATGTTAAATTTATTTAAAAAATTGCAAATTGTTAACAGAATATAAATGATTTATTATTCTTTAAAATTCATTAAACTCATTTGTTGGTTAAACATCATTTAGCAATATCAATTTAACACAAAAGATCTTTAAAAATCTAACATAAAATTGGTACATACATAAAATTAATGACAAGAAAAATACATACAGAATTCATGAATATTTCAGAGTCTTTTCTCGGGGTAATGATTGTGGGGAATAATAAGAGTCTATATCTCGGAGAGTAAAATACACATACATAAAATCAAAGTCATAAATTAATTATAAAATTATAAAAGTCTATATCTCGGGGGTAAAATAATTAATTATCAATGCACAAAGTCTCTTTATCTCGGGGTATCGGGTTGGTGCTGACTTTTATCAAGGAAGTCAGGGACTTGTAAATATTAACATAATTAATCAACCATTAAATAATAAAGAATTTTTTTTTTTTTGTTTAATGAAGATGAAAAGATGATTGTATACAGCAGTTATTCTGTACTTTTGGTACATATATAAAAATTGTTTCTACGTTTTATCAATGACTACATAAATACTATAAGACACGACATAGGATAGGGAAATAGTCTACGCTTTACGGGTGCTGTTCGTCACAAGTTTGACACACAGCTATCAGAAAGCGCTAGCAGCAGGTGCTTGACTGTACGCATCCCACTTGGTTGAGACTGTACAACTGTTGACCTCTCTCTCACAAACCTTCTCACTTACTTCCATCAGCATTGTCAGTGTTGTCAGTTCGTGCGCTGAGATAAGCGATTCTCGACCTTCCCTCGCATCTCTGGTCCCATATGCGGCATCAGTGCGTTTTCTCTTACCCGCCTGAAACATTGTTTTACCGTAGAGCCACCTAGCGCCAGTCACATCAATTTCAGATTCTCTAGCAGAGCGACCTAGCGGGTATTGGTCAACTCAAGAATAAGCGTAGAATATTTAACATGGCCATGTCGTGTCTTATAGTATTTATGTAGTCATTGCTAGAACCTAGCTTCATCTATACCTTTCATTATGAGTCTTGGGTTAGATCTTCCTCTTTCATCTTGTTCTCTTCTGACCCTGTCCACTATTCGAGGGACAGGGGGTCTTTATTTTATCTTCTTTTTTGTTGTTATTAGGTGATGACCGAGAAGTTTTTCGTCTTTAAACAACAAGGAAAGAAATTAAAAACGTGCCAGTTTTTATGATAAAACATGTCCTAGGATCACAATCAGGACCCATTTTACGGTTGCAGCACCAGTTTGCCACGTGGGAAGTAGATATAAATGTGCGGCGACGAGATTGTCTGGGACATTCAATTATTGTATTCCTATTGATGGGCCTGTTTATAACAGCAAGCAAGATCAACAAACCTTGTCCTATGAGAGGGGTGACATATTCTATAAATCATCCAATAATATGCCCCACTGGATGAGAAGGAAGGGGAATTGTTTTGATTTATATCTCTTCTAAACAAACATCTCTGTAAGTCGATAGACGTCATCGAAACCCTACAATACAATCGGATCCTCTAAACGTAATGCCTAAACGTTGTAATTGTAATATTGTATTGCTAGATCAAAGGATCTTACTCAGTAGGGTAATTTTGTTTAAAACCCTTTAGATCCCAGATATTTTTTCAGAGTTTCTGCATAAAATCCCAGGCATTTTCAATGTTGTATATGGATAGAATCCCAACACGATTATGGATCTTATGTAAGGTTTTGGAAAATAATTAATATTTTTGTTATTTAGAAAGCAATTTTAATGATTTTTGTGTAATTTTTTTGTAAAAGGTTGCTCTATAATAAACTATCAAAATAAATTTGCCATGCATATATTAAAAAAATAAAATGTTGAAAATATGTATTTTCAATTTTATTTTTATCTTCCCACAATAAATATGTAAGGAAAACAATATTAACACCAAAACAAAAAACATCACATAGTAGAGTACCTATTATTGAACAACTATACCAAATTTTATTAATTTCCATCCAAAAATAAAAAAGTGAATACCTATATATTTTACAAATCCTTTACGTTTTCGGGAAATTAACTGTAGTTTGGAACATGAGCTAATAGTATGGTTTGTTATAATTTATTCTCTAAATATGGTAAATAAATTAACAATAATGGACAGAATAGATTAATAATGGAACAAAAATATAATTAATAAATAAATGGATTCTATAAAAATATAATGAAATTTTAAAATTCATGGTCCAAATAATCCAAAACTGAATAACTTTTTGGAGGAAAAATGCTTATAATTTGGATTTAAACTTAAATAGATTATTCTATTTTTAATTACTTACAGCAATTTATTAAACAATTTCAAATCTACAGAATCAACTTGTTTTGCTCAAGGCAAAGAATAGAGGTTGGAAACTTATTTTTTGCTCTAGTATCATGCTCATGAACATCCGAATTTTTGTGAAATTTGCATTCATTTGTTTTACAAACAAAATACATTCATATTCCATTGAACTTGAAGAATATTAAGTTTCTAAACGATGGTCGACAGGATGCTTACATGGGACACAATAAATAACTCTTTTTTTCCATTTTAAAACAGATTCTAATACTAGGGCCTACAGCAGTAGAACATATTTCGTATGTTCTTTATTTACAACTAGGTAAAAAAGTCTCATGAGGTCAGCTATTTCTGAAGAGTTAGAAAATAAATTGTCCTAAAGCAACAGTTATTTTCCTATCTGGGTTTATTTTTACTCCTTCTGAGTGTTGCCTCATTTTTGCATTTCAAATTTTATTTTATTTTTGTTTTTTAATTTATTAAATATTTCATAGGTTTTAGAATAAATAGAAAATTTAATTTATTGTTCCCACAATATTACAATCCTAATTAAATTTGATTACAATCATCTGCCAATAGGATTTTCTTATTGTTTAGATTTGTCAACCCGTTTCGGAATTCCTCCATCTTTGAGACCTACTTTAGTACTGGATTCCTCCGTTAAGGAAATGTCTATATACATATACAGCTTTACAACGCACCCTACTACCAAGCTCTGTATCCCATATTTTTACTTTGGTGGATTTACTAACTTATTTCTTTTTCTTTGACATTTTTAAGTTTTGGAAATCTGATTGACTATAAATTTTCTCATCAATAATATTTTCCCTATTAATCATTAGTTTTAAAATTTTCATATTTTCCATTATATTTAGACGTCTTTCTTTGTTGCACTGATATAATAACCTCGTGGAATCTTTTATTTAATATCGGATATGGCCATCTTTTAGTAAATAATAAATAATAAAAAATGCTAGGATTGGCAGAAGATTGTATTCAATCTTATGTAGATCCTAGCAGATATAATTATTATAATAATTACAATCCTATTTTAAATATCCAAACAGTTCTTTTAGTGACTGTAATAACAAACAAAATGAATTAATTAAAGATCAAGCGGAACAAAATAACATTTCAAAACTCATAACTACAAGAAAGTAATAAAAACAGTCCAATAGAACTCCAGAAATAGACATTAATAGAGTTGTTGCTAAAAACCATTTCAAAAACCCCATGCCCTTGTGACTGTGTGGGTTAGGTCATACAATCACACAGAACACAATTCTCACAAAAAATACGCCTAAGTATCAGACGCGTTTCAACGACAAGGTCGTCCTCTTCAGTGATACACGAGCTACACCAATCAAACTATAACTATTACTGTATAATTTTTCTCGTAAGTCAAGCTCAACATTTAATAGTTCTATATATACTATTAATTTTAAGCCCCTAAGCTTTTCATTGAAACCATCCCCATCTCTTTACATTGAGTGGGCTTTGAGGAGTCCTTTAGCAAAGGTGTTATTTAGGCACTGGTGAATTAAATATAAGATATAGCCTATAAAAATAATTTTAATGGTAATATTCATTCATTAGAAAACATATATATTGATAAATGTATGAATGTTAATTTTAGGTGCTGACACCACAAAAGTTTGGAGATGTGTACCTGTATGACCTGCCACCTAACAGGCAGTCACCGAATCAACCAAGATATGATGTCCCTCCAACAGCTCATGTCCTAGTTGTTGATAACAGTCAAGGTCAGTACAGATAAACTGATTTTATATTTTGTGTAACAACACTTTTTTTTTAATTCTGTTTCTTGTTGTATAAAGGTGAAAACCTCTCGGTTAACATCACCATGTAAAAAAAGGGGAAAAAAAGAATATATAATACAGACCCTATCTTTCAAATATTATAATAGCATCAAGGTCGGATGAGAAGAAGAGTTGGTCAAGAGAGACCTGATAGGAAAGATGAAAGAGAGGGATTACATGAACTCAAGATTACATGAAAAAAAGTGTAAATCCAGCTAGGATCCCTCAAGATTGTCCCTGACTGATACTCACTATAAGCAATGACTACATAAATACTATAAGACACGACATAGGATAGGGAAATAGTCTACGCTTTACGGGTGCTGTTCATCACAAGTTTGACTCACAGCTATCAGAAAGCGCTAGCAGCAGGTGCTTGACTGTACGCATCCCACTTGGTTGAGATTGTACAACTGTTGACCTCTCTCTCACAAACCTTCTCACTTACTTCCGTCTTACTAGTTAGTTGTTTTACCCGGCTTCGCCCAAAGCTGTGTAGATTGGAGGTTTATTATTATTTCTATAGTCTTGAGCTTGTACATGTTTTTATTTTGATAAGATAATTTTTAATTTGCACATATAATTTAGTATTTATAGGCCTAATGCACAGACATGGTTTTGATGCATCCCTCTACATGTATGTATAGTATGCCTTTTTAAAAAAATAAAAAATCGTTTTCTTACTCTCTGAATACAAAAAATTGGTTTCACGGTTATGTATGTCTGTGTGTGTCAGAAATATCCAGCTTCAGATTCAGATGAAATTTTGTATCTATTCAATTGAAAACCAATATTTAATTGACAATTTCACCACAATTCCAGACGTTAGTTTATATTTATATTTTAGGGGTTTATGGCCTCCCCCAAAACCCATAAAAACTGAAAAAATCTAAATTTCTCAAAAATTGTCAATGTTTATGGGTACTTAAAAAATACTACAACATTTTTATAATTTTTTAAAAGATATTTAAAAGTTTAGTAATTTAGTCTAAATAGAAATATAAAAAATATATAAAAATTTTAAAAAAATCCTTACCCTAAAATTAATTTCAAATATACCACATCATACAAGAAGAAGCAGCGTTATGAACTATAAGCTTGAAAAAAATGGTATAGTAATATATTTTGGGGAAAGAAAGCCATGAACACAAAAATATGTCTTACCGTTACAAAACTTTTTGATTAACAAAGTTATATAACATAGCAGAATAATTTTTATAATTATTTTCAAGATGTACAAAATTTTAGTAATTCACTTGTGAACACAAATCTGTAAAATTATTTTTCCCGCGACTTTTCTGTATATGTTTTTGTCTGACAAAAATATGTTTTTGTCGCGACTTGTCTATAGTTGGGGCCACAGAATAAGGCCCATTTTGAGCTCAAAATAATTAGGCCTAGTATAATTTTTTTTAAATTACTTCCGTTATCATATTTCTTAATCTGTTGTGTGTAAAATTATCGTTTGAAAACAAATTAATTTATGATTTGTTAAAAAAGGAAAGGATAGTGGAAAACCCCAATACCATACCCACATCTTACTGTAACAATGTCGTGAGGTGTTAAATTGAAGCTGCTAATGCTTTTCTGTTAACTGCTTTTCTTCTATCTGTTTTTAGGTTTTTTTGCTTTATTTCAATGTTGATGTAGTGAAGTAAGGAGTGTTTGGTCAGTGTAAACGTTTATATCTACTTTGTGAGTTGTTTGAAAATTTTAAACATGAGTTGTAAAATTTGTTATGCAAACATGTTTTTGATTGTGAAATCAGTCATAATTGCGTTTTCACCCATTTTATCATTTGCGTTTGAAAAACTAGTGGTACCAGTTAAGGGTTAATGTAATATTACATCCCATTATAAATTCATTGTATGTTGCAAGTATATAATGGCTAACATAATAGAATATTACGTTTTGAGAATCTAATTTAATTATTTATTACCAACAATTATAAACGTTTATTTTTATCCTGCCAAATTGTTTTATAGCCAGAAACAGATAACGACAGGGCAGCAGTTAGAAAAAAAAACAAACTTAGAAAATTGAACACAAATATTCTTACTGCTTAGTCCTATGATGTTATTTCTTGTCATATTTTTATGTAATAATATATTTTATAATTTTGCGATATTTTAGTTCTATGTTGACTTTATAAATTTGTATTTAGTTATTAGTTTCACTTTTTTTCACAAATTTATCAAGCTATTATTAAGGTTTTTATTTTATTATTTTGACTACAAATGAATTTTATCTGTAATATTTATGATTTTTACAATTTAAATAATTTTCTTAGTCCTATGATGTTATTTCTTGTCATATTTTTATGTAAGAATATATTTTAAAATTTTACTATGTTTTAATTCTACGGTGACTTTATAAATTGTCTTTACTTCCCCCCCCCCATAAATTTATCAAGCTTTTCTTAAGGTTGTTATTTTATGTTGTTACGTATGTAAACAAAGTTTTCAAATCTCTTTTGTAAAATATTGTAACAAATATTATTAAAACATTTTTTATAAACGTTTTCAATAGTATCCAAACAATATTTTATTAATATTTTCGAAACATTAAACAGTATTGCAAAACATTTTCCCATAAACCAAAATCAAATATGTTTTTAACTTCTTAAAAAATATTTTCCGGCGTATATTAGAAAAATGTTGAGAAAAGGTTTATAAAATATTTCATTACAATATTTTCAATATATTTCAAAATATTTCTAAAACTATAAACGACCAGTGTTTCCGTAACAATTTTTTTTTAAAGATTTTAAAAATGTTCACATGGATATTTTACTCATAATTACGATCGTCTTGGGGAAAGTATTATTTTAACGTTTTTGTTCTTTTAACTAGAATTGCATGATAGTATGAATATTTAGAAAATGTTTTCAGCAAAAGCGGATGTTTTGGTGCTCTTAGTAGTGACGAGTCCGGGCGCAGAGAAATGACCAGTGCAGTAGGTTAGATTATTATTTATTTACTTAACGTCGCAACGCAACTGAAACATTGTTTGACCGTAGAGCCACCTAGCGCCAGTCACGTCAACTTCAGATTCTCTAGCAGAGCGACAGCTCCACACCCTAGCGGGTAATGGACAACTCAAGAATAAGCGTAGAATATTTAACATGGCAATGTCGTGTCTTATAGTATTTATGTAGTCATTGGTTTTATATTTTTCTTTCACACTAAACTTGTGAATATTTAGTTCTTTTTTAATAATGCCTCATAGGCTCAATAGTTTAAAAGGAATGAGATAATATTATAATGATAAATTGAACGATCTCACCAGGTTGGATTATACAGCAGTTATAGAATGGTCGATATTTAATCTATCTTGGGGTAGATTTTCAAACTTTTTATTTTTACTAAACACTGATCTTCTAGGCTTCTTCTCAGCCACTTTTAGAAGATTAAAACAACACTTTTATATTTAAAAATCTTCAGACAAGAGCCAAGCCTAAATACGTATTGCCTATATGAGTTCCTGACTGACAACTGAAATCCATTGTTAGGCTCTACAAAGAGATTAACTGTTATTTACTTTCTTTTCAGATCATGTTTTGGATTTGTAGCACAAATGAAATGTATATGGCCCTAATTTACAAGACAAGAAGTTGTTAATAACTTCATTAATAATTACTGACTCTACTTTTAATAAAATTTAATGAAGACATGCTATAGGGATCCAAATAACTTCTTTTTTTTTAAATAAAACTATCTTACAACTAAATACAATTTTATCTTGGTCATAATCTAAAGTTGGTTAAAATTCCCGCTTGTATTATTTTAAAACTATTTTGGTCACGTGACTGGATCGTTCTGAAATATGTGTCCATCACAGATCTAGGCGGCCATCTTTGAATTCCGAACTTTCGTCGTATTTATGCATATACCTAATTATTCTGAGGTTTTCGATTGAATTCAGGTGACAAATTTTATGTAGAAGTATCTGTTTCTTCCATAGGCCAAGTTTATTTGGTCGTAGTTATCATGGTTTTATTGCTATTTCAATTTCTCTGACGCTATTATTCTAACGCGGTCATATCTGTGTTGAATAATTTTGCTTCTAAAAGTTTCATTTTCTATTCTTTTCGACTTTCTACTGCCGTTTTGTTACTTTTATTGGATAACTGAGATGTTTAGGCCTTTAATTTATATGGTCTAGGCTTAGGTTAAATGTAGTGGTATTAACCCTCCAACTGGTGATCGACCACTTTTTGCCTAAAAGTGGTCGCTTCATTATTCATGGCTCCCTTCACCAACTAAAAAACACGTATTTTGCAATTCAACGTTACGCCCACTTAGAATGGTCCTATCGCAATAAATAAAATACCGTTGGAAAGCTAATGTTCCGTAGATGCATAATCATGCAAAAAAAAATACCACAAACGTGGTTATAAATAACATTATAAATAATAATAAACGTTATAAATAATATTCCAAAAATTGATGAAGTTCGCATATTTTTGATGCGTAACGTCTAAGTTTTACGTTAACAAGTTTTAAACAAAACATTCGTCTCGTTTGCCTATTTTTCTTATTTCCAAATTACTGTCAGTCAAATATAACCTAACACTGCTTGATAGATCGCGTCTTTCTCTTCAAAACCGTCTTTTTCAAATGTTTCCAACTAGTATAGTTTTTATTATATAAAAATTAAACCAAATCAAGAATTTAAACGCTATTTTACACGCTAAAAATTACATTTTTTGCAATTCAACTTTTATCCTAGTAGATATTATATTATCGAAATGTATTATATACCACTGAAAAGGTAATCTTTCAATCTTTCATAACCAAGTTTAGAAAATTTAATATTGCGTAAAATAGAAAAACACGACTTGACTGAAGTTGACGTTCATAGCGCCAGGTTCCGACACTTTGTTACGGCGAGTTTTATATAGAAAATACCACCTATATGTTCATATATTTTTTCGAAATGGTAAAACTTGTCCAAATGTTACAAGTTGACAATATTATATAGTATTTTTCTTTCTCTTTCGAACTATGAAGTCGAAATTATCCTAGGTTATATAGTTTATGAGTTATATCCATTCTAGGAAATGATCCTCTGAACTTTCAGACCTGTTTGCAATATTCAGTGTCTAGACAGTCTTGAAGAATCCTATCTTTATTTTTATACAATCTTGTCGTTTTTGATATAACTGTAAAGAGGAGGTTTCAATGTTTAACCTTGTATTTGGAACACATCTGTAGAAGGAAAAATACAAAGGCTGTGGTACTTTATAAAACCTAGATTTTACAAAACTTCACCAATTTTGGAATATTATTTATAACGTTTTGTGTTTTTTTTTTTTTTTGTATGATTATGCATCTACGGAACATTAGCTTTCCAACGGTATTTTATTTATTGCGATAGGACCATTCTAAGTGGGCGTAATGGTGAATTGCAAAATACATGTTTTAGAGTTGGTGAAATCACTTGGGAACACGTGGCCGGCCTACTTGTAGGTCGCGTGCTATCTCAAGGGTTAAGTTGTCCCTTAATACATTTTTTTCAAATTTTAAAAATACATTCATTTTTGGGGGGAAAAAAAGATTAAAACTCAAAAACTCCAAATCAAAAACTTCATTGAAAATGTCTTTCGAAAACAAACATTTTTTATATTTAAATTTTGACTTTATTTCTAACTATTTACAATGACGTGTGAAAGAGGGTTTTTTAGGCTGTATCTCTCTAATTGACCTTACTACTATTCAACCCTACGAAAATCACAACTAAAAACTGGAACTTTGAGAACTATAGTTTGTATCTGCTTAAAGATAAAGAAGCGCTACTCAATTTTTAATTGTACTTGGACAATTTAAAATCATTTACATATTTTTAATGCAATGCTTATTTCTGATGAAATATTGTTTGAGAAAGTGTAATGTGAATAGGAAAGACTGGTGTCAACACCTCCCTACTACCCAACCCAAAAATGGCAAATGTCATTGAGTAATAGGCTATAAAGAGTATTGAAAAATAAGTTTCCCATGTGCCAAACGGTGGAGATAAAGTCAAACTTTAAATACAAAACTTGTTTGTTTGAAAGACCATTTCAATGATGTGCTTCTCGACTAACGTTACTATTTGGAGTTTTTGAGTTTTAATCTGTTTTCAAAAATTGTATGTATATTTAAAATTTTAAAATTTTTTAATAAGGGCCAACTTAAGCACATTTTGGAAAGGGTATCTTCTCATGAATCTAGGATAAAAATTTGGTTTATGTAGGTTATGTGGTAACATAATTTTATGTATTTATGTGGTAACAATAAAACTAACTGTAAAACAATACTTTTTGGCGGTTTTAGTACATACACCCTGTACATACACCCTTTTCTTACACCCTGTACATACCGCAGTAAGATAAGTTAAAACTTTTTTTTTCCAAAATGATGAGTGAACATAGATGTTTAAAATGAGGTATCACTCGACTTACCTTTATATTTTAAAAATTTCCAATAATGACCCCACTCTTCAAAAAAGCACTTTTGGAGTATTTTTGAGAATTGAAAACATTTTTACTGAACTTTCTAGATCGAAATAGGGGGATTTAAGTTAAAATGAAGATTGTAGCTCATTTGGTTCAGTCGCTATACTGCACATGGGTGGTCTGATTCACCCTGTATACAAAACTAAATGTCCTGACAGTAATCAATGTCCAGCACAAGAAACAATAAATTCATGGTGTATATTTCTCCCAAAACATATGAATCCATTAAGAAGGGATTTTTTGAAATATACATGATTTTTTACCATATGTACAAGCTTGGTCTATATCAAACATTTTTACCCATGGAACACTGAATATAACAGCTGGTGATTCTGGAGGGCAAACAAAACCCCTACAGAGGACATTTAAACTCTGAATTCATTTTGTATGGCCAATATAATGCATAGCTAAGAACATGTCTTGTAAAGGTACATTTACAACATTTAGTAAGTGCTAAAAATTATAAGATAAAAAACACTAGCAAAAAACTTAAAACTCATAATTAACCTGTAACATAATCTAACAAATATGTGACCAAGATAAATTACAAAATATATAAATATTAAGCCTACATATTGAATCTTATCTAATATTGAAGTATTTTTAAATAATTTAATTTTTTTAAATCTTAAACCAATATTTCAATATAATAAATATTTTATTTTTAGATATTTATACATACGGCAGCTGTCGGTGGCATTGCAGATGTAGGATAGAATGGGTAACTCATAGGAAAACCTCCCGGAGGCGGAGCAGCTGTAGTAGAACCTGCTGGTGCAGGTGGATACGCTGCTGCTTGAAATCCAGGTGTTCCAGGTGGCTGTGCACCCCATTGATTCCACATGATTAACTTGATTTTTCTTCTAATTTATCTGTAAATTGAACATATTCATTAAACAACTGATTTTAAAACAACATAATTTCTATATTGTTAACCCATTGAGGACCATAACATGTTGTTGCTTGAGATGGCCCAAATACACAGCAAATGTCCTTGCATTGTATAATATGTAAATGTAACATCATTTTTGATATGATACTGTGGTAGCTAGAAAAACATTTACCAACTTTAGGACTTTCTGCTAGAGAGGGAGAAAGGGGGAGAGAGAGAGGGGGGAGAGGGTATTAATAATAAAACTGGTATTCATCATTGATACAACTGTATCTTTCAGTCTTTTGTATCATCCCTATCCCATGTGAAAATAATGAGTGTGTGGCCCAGCCAAGGAGTCCACCATTTATATATATAATTAATAAATGATATTTATTGATAAGGGATCCTAAGTTGTAATTTTCTATAAAGTAATAGACGGATGCTGAGTTACCTAGATCACTAAGTAGGGAAGAGAACAGACACAGAATGGTTTGGAGTCAGTCTGCTTCGAGTACTGTCGGCAAGCAATCTGCTCCGTGAGCTTGGTCCACTTTCGGCATATAAAAATGATTAACCGTCATGTTTTTTTTCGACGGGGGAAATTGGAAATTGTATAAATTTGGGAACTAACACTATTTTAAAACTCTAAATTTAACACGTCATTTTAATTTTGTTCAGCATTTTATTTTTCATAAAAAGTTTATTTAACATTAAGCTTGTGTTGATTAATTTATCACCTGAGACCACGTCCTCGTCACCATCCTGATGATTTCGGCCAACGTGGATGCAGTTTCCAGCCAGCAGAGAACTTTTGATTTTTCAATAGAGGGTTTTCTGCCGCCAAAAAGCGGGCGACAGCCACAACTGGTGTCAGAAGTAGAATCATGACTGGTACTTTTGGGGTTGGCGAATTCTTCACGCAACGAGGTAAGAAATAACATTTCAAAAAATTTTTTTAGCAATTTTTAAACAAATTAATTACCAAAAAAAAATTAGATAACTCAATAATATTAAAAGCAATTTAGAGAAAAATACGCTAAATATTTGAACATTTTTTTGACTATTTTTAGATTTAGATTGTTGATCATATCTACGTTTCCCCTATTTAAAAATAAATTTTAAATCAATTTAGTAATTTTTGTTTTTGTAAAATTTTAGTACATTTTGAAATTATTAAATTTTTATTACATTAGCTTTCAATTTGAGTCTATGGGTACTTCCAATCGTGTGATAGATTAATAGAATCGTTCACAAGGGGAAAGGCATATCAGGGAGATTTTTTTTTCTAAAAAAGAGAAATTCTCCCAGATTGAGGATAAATCTCCAAGATGGACAAATAGGCCATAAATTTTTTGGTATATGTCTAAATCTCAGTTTTTTTCAAGCAAGAACCTATTTAGAAAAATGAATTACTTTTTTCTCTCTTTTTTTAGATGTAATCGAAAGGTCGTAGTTAACAGTTAATTGGTATTTTAAGCGTTTTAAGTTATTGCTAGGTCAAAACATTATTATTAATCATATAGTAAATGAAGAATTTTTTAGTTAATGACGAAATAGAGTGTTTTTTGATAAACAGTAATGTGTTTAAAGATTGTTTAGTTAAAGAAGAAGTAGTAAGATTTATTTTAACAAAATAAATAGTAATGTTTAAATCAAAGTAATTTGTTGGATGGAAAAAAGAGAAAAAATTATGGTATAAGTTAAGAAAGAAGTTATAAGGTGTTTGAAATATGAAGTTTTAAGGATGAAAGAAGATTCGATGAGATTTATGAGTTTTAAGAATGATTTTTATGGAGATTTTTAAGGTTTTCTACGATGATAAATTAATGATTTTTATACGACGATGCTTTTATAAGTCTACGAGAATACGAAGATGCTACAACAATATAGCCTAGGCTAGGGATATACAACAAATTATAATACGGCGATTATGATAAAAAATTTGTGATTTTTTTTTTAGATTTTAAGGTTTTTTTTCTGTACACCGAATGTTTTAAGAACCTAAAGAGGTGATTTTATATTAAGTCAGATTTTTTTTTCAATTCCACAAATGATTTTTCTCAACAATTGTAATCTATTATGTACTTTGGTTATGAAATTTTATTGTGGTTTTGTTTTCATGAATGAACGGTATAAATAATAAAGAAATGATTTTTTTTTGGAAAATTTAAAGTAAAAAGTAGTAGGAGTAAGTAAATAAATACATTAAGAAAAGTAATTCATACAAACGTGATTATGAATAATAATAATGTTTGGAAAAATTTTGTTAAAGTAATAAAGTATAGTTTTTTAAACACTATAAAAAGTAAGATAAATAAATATGTGCAATGACTATTACATTGTGTTAGTGAATATTAGTAATCGCCATAAAATAAATAAATAATTACGTATAATCAGTTTATTTAAAATGTAGCATGGGACCTAATAGGATGGGACATCCTGTAGGCCTATATAAAATCGGTAAGTGTGACATATTTTTGGAAACATAAAATAAATTGAACTATCATACATCTAGGTTTCAAGGGGAAAAAGGTAAATGTTAATGTACACATGATATATATATATATATATATATATATATATATATATATATATATATATATATTGAGATTGGCATTTTATTGATAAATCTGAATAATTTAAGAAAAACTAGTTAGCTTGAAGAGATTACTGGAGTCAAGCAGACTGGAACCTGTGAAGATTACATTACAGAAGGGTCAGCAAAAATCTGTTGAAGTAGTTTTGCAGTCTACAGTTGTTATAATCTAGGAAATATTTACTTGTCAAATGAATAATATATTAAGTATATTTTTTGAATAGTCAATCAATTATTACAAATGAATTTTATAGATGGTATGCAAACTTCATGACCATGGTTGTCAATATAAGTTAAAATAAATAATAGAGGCTAATTTGTTTCATATAAATATTATGTCGCATAATAATTGAATCACTGGGCATTTAAATAGGAAATTAGTACCTCAAAGAAATTGTGGTTATTATAGGACTACCAGTATAAATAAGGTGACAAAGATATTCGACAAACCTTATTTTTTCTTTTCTATTTTCCACATTGCTGCAGATAGGAAAAAAAATAATTTTCAAATGATTGGTATATATCTTGGGGGCATGTATGGAATTTCATTAAATATATTTGTAACAAAAGGCTATGCCTATTGTCTATATAGGAACTGTAAATGTTTAATAGACCCAATAAATAAGTGTTGTCGTACAATACCTACCTAAAATAACAAATCATACTTTGGAACTTAGTAAAGTCAACATGCAATCAGTCAGTTCTTTAAATGACCCTCAGAAGATAAGAACTAACTATGAATTTTTTCTCTAGGGAAATTTAGAAAGAAAAAGCACAATGTTATAAATTTTCTTCTATAATTTTCTCGTTTAACTTATGCATGAAAGTGGGAGCGACATATCTAATTTTAGGTAATAACAAGTAAAATTTTATAAAATATGATGAAGTACACCAATATTAACCACATACAAATTTTTATTCTAGCTAAACATGATTCGGAGATAAGTTCATATGATGTCTTATGTATAGGTGGAATATTACAGCTGACACAGCATGATGCTGGGAAGACACATGTTAACAAACCTACCCTCCACACAAGGTCAATATTTTAATAGTCTTATTAAATGCAGAATTTACCAATATATTATTTAGGATTGGATAATTGTCATATATAATTTGCTCAAAGTATTCAACTTTGTCATTCATAACAATAACTAAATGAAATAGGAAAAATTATATACTTACTATAAATTTTTAAGAAACTTAAAACTTGACAATTTAACGAAATTTCGGTCTTGTTTATCGATAAAAAAAGAGGGGGCTTAATCAACATAGCCTATTGATTCTATCATATAGAGTGTGTCACGACTGTATTGATCTGCGAACCGAGTGAGCAAAAATCTTCTTAAATAAGATAGTTTGAAATTACGACTAAGCAAAACTCATTGATTTTTTTTCTCTAGCCTATTTTTCATTTATTTTAGTCCTATAGATTTTTTTCCGATAGCTATTAAACTAATGACTAAATTCATAAGAATTACAATGGCAACGGTTGACGGCACGCCTTTCAGTTCTAGCTATAGGAAACTCACATATTCGTTGATTCAAACAATATTGTGAGTTTAATATATTACACGCAGTAATATGAAACTATCTTACCACGGTATCTTCGCAGGTATAAACTCTCTACGCCTTAAAGCATATATATTACGTCCCATTCCCTTCTACAGTTTACAGTTAATTATAGGCTAATTTCTTGATATTAGGTAGGCCTACAAACAATATTTTGCGCCGACTTGATACAGTAAGGAAAAATTACATTTCAGTAATTCAGCTACTACGGAAGATGAACCCTAGGAGTAAAATAATTTTGTTCAAGCTCTCACATATTCCTTTAGTATTTCAGGTTTAATAGATAACAGATTTCACCTCTTTACGACATCATAAATAATGTTTGTAGCCTATTATGTCAATTAGAGAACGAAAGTTGTTGGCCCTTAATATATTTCTTAAAAGATAAGTTACATTTTTCACCTGCTTGTTATGGAAATATATTACGTGATCTGGAAGCTATATTTGATGCATAAAGTTTTTTTTTCTTTAATTTTTGTAATAGTCTGGGAGTGGGGGTTGCATCTAATTTGCAAAGTACATCCATCATACTTGCATATTTGTTATTTTCTTACATAAATAGGCTAGTGTGTTTGGTGCACTGAAAATGGTGTTGGCACAAATGTCATAATCACTCTAAAATGTGAACTGTACATACCAAGGTATGTATTTAACGATTTCACAAAATAGAAGCAAATATTTAACATGTATTCTTCAGTGTATTAACCAATTTGCATAAAAATCTATTTTAACATGTAATTGACTTTAAAATGAACCTTAACCCTCCAGCTGGTGCATGTTAATGGGTCTTAAAAATTCTTCGTTCGTTTAAAAATTAATAAAATATATTATTTGTATACAAAACCTAACTTATAAGATATCATTTTTCTCAGAAAGATGCATAGAATTCATCTATGTAATAAAAAAAAAAATTTTTGAAACGGTTTTGGAGTAAGTATGTTAGATGTCAAAAATGATATTAACTTATTTTCAGAAATATCTGTATCACCCAAAATCAATAGCTTTCTACCTTTTTCTAAGATATACAAAAGTTTTGTGTAATATTTTTGAATATATTTAGGAAAAAAAATTTATATTTTAAAAATTTAAAAAAATATTTTACGAAAAAACTGAATTTTCTCTTTATTTTTTCCAAAAAACATTAAAAATAGTAAAATATATTTTATACAGAACTTCTATATATCATTATGTCCAGAAAGGTGCATAGAATTTAGTTGTGTAGTGCAAAAAAATGTTACATGCATCACATTTGGAGTTTTTTGGTCAAATACCAAAAAATCAAGAGTAACGGAGAGTAAAATTTCACAGAAATCGGTACATAAACCATATTAAAAATTTTTTATGATTTTTTTAAAATATTGATACAGATTTGTAATATATTTGTGGATAAAAGTTGCTAAAAAGAAAAATAAATTTTGAAAATTTTCATTAGACTAGGTACATTTTTATGTAAAATGTGAATATTGACTAACTATATTCAAACAGTAACCAAAAATATAATTTTTATTCTAAACCAAAGTTTTTATTACCTATGTTCCCACAAATATACATAGATTTTATGTGTGCAATGCAAAAAAAATTATATGGAAACATTTTAGAGTTATTACGAATGGAATCAACAAATTTACCCTGTAACCGAGGCAAAATTCCACAGAAATAGGTATATAAACCATATTACAAATTTTTTATGATTTTTTTTAAATATTGATACAGATTTGTAATATATTTGTGGATAAAAGTTGCTAAAAAGAAAAATCAATTTTGAAAATTTTTGTTAGACATGGGTCATTTATGATAAAAATCTACCTTCACAATAGCCTAGATGTTGAGGTTAGGGCTGTGAAAAAAAAAACCAAAAATATGAAATATCACTAATAAATACACTCTACAAACATTGACACATTTATTATAAGTTGTATATACATTTATATATTATGTATATACATATTATAATAAATAAATGGTTTCTTGAAACTAAAAGTTCCAATAGCAAATCTAGAACTAGGCCTGACTAGTATTAGATTTGGCTAGACTAGGCCGAAAATATAAATTATCACTCATAACTACACTCTACAAACATTGACACATTTATTTTAAGTTGTATAAACAAATTATAATAAAAAAATCACTTCATGAAACTTATATTCACTATAAAAACACAAAGCAATTGCACTTTGAAATTTCCACATCGGCAAAAATCTTGCGAGATCGAAGTAACAAATTTGAGGTTATTCTACGTTTTATAAAGTACCACAGCCTTTGTATTTTTCCTTGTACAGATGTGTTTCAAATACAAGGTTAAATATTGAAACCTCCTCTTTACAGTTATATCAAAAACGACAAGATTGTATAAAAATAAAGATCGGATTCTTCAAGACTGTCTAGACATTGAATATCGCAAACCGGTCTGAAAGTTCAGAGGATCATTTCCTAGAATGGATATAAATCGTAAACTATATAACTTAGGATGATTTCGTCTTCATAGTTCGAAAGAGGAAGAAAAATACTATATAATATTGTCAACTTGTAACATTTAGACAAGTTTTACCATTTCGAAAAAATATATGAACATATAAGTGATATTTTCTATATAAAACTCGCCGCGAGAAACTGTCGCAATCTAGCGCTAACAAGGTAAACTTCAGTCTTGTCTTATATCTTTACTACACGGTACATAAAATTTTCTAAACTTGGTTATGAAAGATTGAAAGATAACCTTTTCATTGGTATAAAATACATTTCGATAATATAATATCTACTAGGATAAAAGTTGAATTGTAAAAAATGTAATTTTTAGCGTGTAAAATAGCGTTAAAATTCTTGATTTGGTTTAATTTTTATATAATAAAAACTATACTAGTTGGAAACATTTGAAAAAGACAGTTTTGAAGAGAAAGACGCGATCTATCAAGCAGTGTTAGGTTATATTTGACTGACAGTAATTTGGAAATAAGAAAAATAGGCAAACAGGAAGAATGTTTTGTTTAAAACTTGTTGACGTAAAACTTTGACGTTTCGCATGAAAACTATGCGAACTTCGCCAATTTTTGGAATATTATTAATATCGTTTTGTGGTATTTTTTTTGCATGATATGCATCTACGGAACATTAGCTTTCCAACGGTATTTTATTTATTGCGATGGGACAATTTTAAGTGGGCGTAACGTTGAATGGCAAAATACGTGTTTTTTAGTTGGTGAATAGAGCCGTGACTAACGAAGCGACCACTTTTAAGGCAAAAAGGGGTCGATCACCAGTTGGAGGGTTAATCTTGATAAGGTGAAATTCATCTATTTTTTCATGAAAAACATTGCTGCTCAATGTTATTATTCTTTAAAAAACAAGTAGGCTATGTAGTACAAAAATAATGAAAACAAAATCTAAATTGGGGCGCTACAATAAATAATTACCCAACACTCTAAACTTTGGTCATATGCAATATAAATATATTGATTCCTAAATAACAAAAGAAGCTATACTCAAATCACCTATGTGTGACTTAGAAGTGATTTATCATTAGTAACTTAATAATAATGTTTACAATTTCACTTGTCTATAATGCAAGATGATGGTCGACAAAATTTTGTACTCTGCAGGACACAATTAACCCTAACAAAAAAAGTTTTTAATGAATAATTGAGACAACCCCCAGACTTCGTTGAATATGCAGAAGACATGTCTGATCGATTTTAAGTGCAAAATCTCGGCATTTTATCTTCAAAGTTGCATTTGCATTTATATATATACTTTCGATCATCCTGAACAAAACTAGTGGTTCTTTAAATTTCACAATTCATTATTTACTTCACAATCTTAGAAATTGTACAATATGTCACAAATTCTATCGTATAACCATACTGAATTTACTCGTGGGGCACATGCACCCTTCATTCACTGATACAGATTGATATGACTAAGATTCATGATGACTAGGTTTCTGAAAACCCAGACCTAGAACAAGAACTATAGGTCAAGTAAGGCATATAACTACAGGCCTTAACCTATAGTTCTTTAACTAGGTCTAGTTAGGTAACCATATAGGAATAGTTGGCACTATTACACGACATGGTTGATACTAAATGATATGTAGTAAATGATACATAGGCCTAGTTTGACAGATCTTTATAGTGACATTACTTAAAACAGAATTATTTTCTGAGCGGAATAAAAAAAACATCGAAAGATTTTACTTAAAATGATGAAATAGGCTATGTGTCGAAATAACCTCAAAATGCCACAAAACAGTCATTTTAAATCTGTTTTCGTGCAGAAATAATGAATTGGAAACATAAAAAGTGATTAGTTTCCTTCAAAATGATCGAAAGTATCAACAAAGCGCAATTTTAAAGGCAAAATGCTGAGATTTCACACTTAAAATCAATCGGACATGTCTCCTGCATATTTACCCAGATTTCATTTGTACAAGGCTATTATTAAAGATCTAATCTAGAATAAGAAAAATAAATTACAAATATATAAGTATCATCATAGCATGGATTTTTCAACAATACATATATCGTCGGCCTAATTAACAAACCAAGTAACTCCAAAAAAATCGAATTTTGGATTTTAATGCTATTACATTCATCTATGGTAGCTCTATATTCCTGTCAAAACACCAAACTCCAAAAAAATTTAACTAATTCTAGAAACGGAAAAAACAAAACACGTATCTTTTTTGGTGGGAAATTTGTTAACGCAAACCTGGTAACTCCTAGACGTGGCAGCCTGTTTCAATAGTGAAGCATGTGGGTTCTGTAGTGCTTGGCTGATTCATTCTGCCTTTGTAAATATATGTTTTCAGTTCATCCGGCGACTCTCAAATTTGATGGTAAGTTACTTTAATGTTCTAACCTTAGCTTATTCTCGCCTGTTTAAGCTCAAATATATTAGCAAATCGATAAATTCAAAGGGCATTATAGTTACTTGGTTTGTTTACAAATCAGAATGTTAGGTTAGTTTCCTATTCAGTGGAGTTACGGGTTTTGTTACTTACCCTTCGTTTGTTGAATAATTTACCGTTGAAATATGTAGATATAATAAATTTTTAAGACATTTCATGTTCATTAATTATCAACTATATGAAACGATAAGGAGTTTAAGACAAAAGTCTAAGTATTTTAAAATAATAGGAGTTACGTGTTATGTTACAAACCTTTTATGGAGTTACGAGTTTTATCGATGAGTCATGACGGAGTTACGTGTTTATACAATGGTGGTTTACATAAGAATGGTATTAAAGTTTTGGAGTTAAGTGGTCAGATTTTCAAGTAAAATGCTGACCACTAACAGAATTTTGTTTTATTTGCAGCAGAAAAATGTATTCGAGAGCAAGAAAAATTTTAGACCTAGCAAAATGTGCAGCTAAATCGTTTGAAGAGAATACATCTACACCATCAGAGAAACAAATAAACGTAACTTCTGGGGCTAACACAACAGTTGACAGTTGTGATTCCAAATCCGGTTTATGCACCGACATCGTAGAAAAATGCACCAAGAAATCACTTGAAGAGAACAGATCTTTTCCAGAAGAAGGAATATCAAACTCAACTCCAGACAACACAAATGTTGGAACTGATGATTTCCAATCTGGATTTTTCATTGTAAACGATGACGGCACCTTATTTCCAATACAGACAGTTGTAGGAGACTCCAGTTTGGGTTCTAAAAGTTTTGAAAATGTATCCTTCACTTTAGATGTTTCAGAGGGTGAAGCCCTGTCAGCAGTTAAAGAATTAACTTGTGACGAAACCCTGAATAGCCTTGATCATAATTATTCCAGTTATTATAGCTTTGACGCGGAAAAAAATACTAGCAGTCATGACAAGGAGACAGCAGTTAAGACAAACTATGCTTCAGAGGGGGATTTAGGGGTTGATGGTTCAAACAGATTTGTGGTATATGCTGAAATGCACAATGAACAAATTCCAAAATCCAAACAAAACTTTGCTTTTGATAAAAAGTCTTTAAAGCCCCATAGTGAAAAATTACAAAAAAAAGTTGAACGTAATACCGAACACCTGATTGAAATGGATGTTCAATATACAAGAAATGAAGATCAAGTCAGAGTAGAACCAGATATAGGTGTTGATGGTATTGACACACTTGTGGAGGTTGCTGAGGTGGGTAATAAACCAATTCTAAAACCCAAACCTAAAGTTTCATTAGCTGAGAATTATGTAGTGCCCTATGGTAGAGAATTACATGAACAAGTTGAAAACATCACGGAAAACCTGATTGAAATGGATGAACCACATACAGGAATTGACGATCAAGACATAGTGGAACCAGATAGGTTATGTGATGTTAACAATCAGCTCTCAAATAGGAAAAGAAAAAAACGACATCAAGTTTCAGAGGATGACTGGCAGTGTAACCAGGCGAAGATTTTACGTGAGCAAGGGAGGGAATACATGGGAAGGAAATTAACCAATGGGAAAGTAACAGGATACATTCGTAGACCAAACAGAACGATGAAAAAAATCACTTGCAAGTGTAAAGGAAGGACTTTTAAATGTCATAACATTTCAGAACAGGAGAGAAAAAAGATATTTGACAACTTTTGGGCGTTAACATGGAAAGAGAGGAAAATGTTAGTGAAAACTTCAACTGATGTGGATTTGACACAAAGAGCTCGGGATAGATCAGAAGAAAATAGATCAAGACGATCGTACTCCTATAAATATTATTTATTTATTGATAACATGACTAAAGTCCGTGTTTGCAAGAGTACATTACTTGCAACTTTAGATTTAGGTGAGTGGATGGTAAAAAACTGGCTCGAAAATAGCTCAGAAAAAGATGATGATTTAGTAGATGACCCAAATCCGAACGAGAATCCAACAAAGATGAATGAGAATACAGCAAAGAAACAAAATGCAAAAAGAATGTCAAGGCAACATGATTTAAGCAAAAGATTGGAATCATTGAAAGAATTTTTATTAACTTTACCGAACGTGGAATCGCACTATTGCCGGTCGAGCTCAAATAAACTTTACTTGGAGCCAAATTGGTTATCAAAAGCACAACTGTATCAGTTCTATGCAGAAAATTGGTGCAAGGCAAAAGATTTTAAGCCACTTTCTTCTTGCACATTTCACAAGACCTTCGAGGACCTGAATTTGTCCTTATACAGGCCAAAAAAGGATCAGTGCGATACATGCAGGGCATACAAGCTAAATCACATTACTGAAGAAGATTTTGAAACCCACAGAACAAAGAAAGATGAAGCTAGAGAAGAAAAGGCAAAAGATAAAATGAATGAAGAACATGTATACACAGTTGATCTTCAATCACTGTTACTATGCCCGAAATCTAATGCTTCATCCCTTTACTACAGGCGTAAACTTTCGGTACACAACCTCACTATGTTTGACCTAAAGACAAAAGATGGATTTTGCTACCTTTGGAACGAGACAGAAGGGGAACTTTCAGCAAATGAATTTGCAAGCATTTTAACACATTTTGTTGAATCGCAACTTCCGCTGCGTAACAATGCAACGAAAATCGTAATATTTAGTGATGGATGTAACTATCAGAACCGAAGTGCAGTTATGAGTAACGCCCTCCTACATGTAGCCGCTAAACACAATATAACTATAGAGAGTAAATACCTCGAAAAGGGTCACACTCAAATGGAGTGTGACTCTATGCATGCGACAATTGAACGATATTTAAGACACAGAGAAATAAATGTGCCTGCCGACTACATAGACGCATGCAAAAATGCAAGGCAAAGTAATCCATACAAAGTGATATATTTGGATCACTCTTTTTTCAAAGACTTTACGAAACCGTTGATGTTCAAATCAATTCGTCCTGGTATTAGAAAAGGGGACCCCAAAGTCACAGACATCAGATGCTTGAAATATGATAGTAATGGAAAAATACATTACAAACTGTCCTTCAAAGATGACTTCAAAGTACTACCGGCGTGTGATGATAGCAAAGAAAAGGTTGATGAAGGATCCAGAAAATCCAAAAGGAAAGCCCAAGATCCAAATAAATCCTTGACCAGTTACCAGGACAAAGTTCGAGAATTCCTTGAAGCTAACTTTCAACCACTCTACAATGACAGACTGAAAATAACAGCGGCTAAATATCAACATTTACAAGAACTAAAACCGAGTATTGCAAAAGACTATCACTCATTTTATGATAATTTACCAATGTAACAAACTTTGTAATTTTTGTGTATAAAAGAAATGTAATACACGTTTTCAATGCAAGTTGTGCTGTTCTTATTTTATTTCTCCTATGTAGATAATATTCTCTGTAATATAGTAGGGTGAAATGGTAGTTAAAATTAATAGAATATTAGGTTTAAAACCACTTAACTCCCTAATTGAAAGTTCGCAAACCACGTATCTGTTAAAGTAAAACCACGTAACTCCGTAACTATATCTGGAAAAACTACTAACTCCAATAATTAATTATATTAGGTATATTAATATAAAGAAAAGTTCCCACTGATATTATAATTATATTTATATTGGTGTTTTTAAAAATACAAGGTCAGTAAAGTCTACTTTTTCAAAGTTATTTAGTTTTTTGTTGCTCCTGTAAAAACAGGATAATGTGAGTTACGTGGTTTGTTAATTAGGCCAACGATATGCTAAACTATATTGAAAAAGTGAAATCACTACTCACAAGTTCAACTTATTAAATTTATATTAGGATGATATAAAAATTGTCCTAGCTTTATAAAATAGACTAGCCTATTTGAAGCCAAAGCCTACTAATAGCAATATGCCTATATTATTTCTCTAGATCTAATTAACCTACAGTAATAGGCCTAAAATGAAAATCTCAGATCTTATCTTTCACATTTTAGTGTCCTTTACATGATTCTAAATGTACCAATAACACTGGTTGATTAGTTTGGGTAAAGATATGGATTTAGGCTTAACTTGGTCGCCATATTAAAAGCAAGCCAATAAGCTAGGCTATCCTAATAGGCTACTATTATCCTTTTGCCAGCAACAAGTACTAAAAGCCCAATCAGAAATAATTTTAAAACTATTAGGTAAGAATTGTTTTACTTCATTATTTATAAAAAATAAAACTTCCATCATTTAATTCTTTTACTGTAAAACATGTGGAATAAAGAATAATTGCCGCTCAAAGCACTAACTCTACTTACCTTGGCTTCAGCTAGAATACCGCTTCATTAAATTTCACACTGTTTATTCACATTCACACTAAAATAAATCGACACTTATATTTAACATGCTAGAGCTAATAAAAGAAACTATATTTATTGAACAAAATACGAATTTAAAATTACCAACTGGTCAAAATACGATTCCCTTCCTATATCACATTTCGCCATAAACAAGCCACTACCGCCATCTTGACTCAGGTACAATCAAAGTAAAATATTAGTTATATAAAATAATATTATGATGGCGCTGAAATGATATCATGAACTTTTTTCTTAAAACAAAATTACAACATAAAAGTTAAAATATTCTGACTTTTTTTCTCAGAGTGTTTCTGACTTTAATCTCAAAATACACTTTTTTCATTAAAATTGTTAGGGCTCAAAATATTTCCAATTTTATTCTAAGAATGTTTTGATTTCGGAATTATTCTGACACTAATCTTAGAATATTTTACTTTTTTCCCCCCAAATTTTTCGAGTTCGTAATAATTCCTCCTTTAGAGTATTTGAAAATTTTGCCTACTAAATAATGATTTCTTTTATTAGATTTAGTTGTCACGTAATTTTAATTGATTTCTATATTGTTGGGAAATAATTTAAGACTCAACGAAAAGAACGTGTTTAACTAGTCCATATGTTACGAAAATGAGTTTACAGTACTCTCTGTTAAGCACTACAGATCTGCATAATCTTATAAAGTAAACGCAAGTCTCTTAGTTATTTACGTTTTTATTTTTGGTTCAGGTATAAAGAACGCACCCAATCACTCACCTACCCGAAAAAAAACGTTGCTACAGTCCAGCCAAGCATCTATTCACACATGCTGTTAGTTGACGAGCGAGTGGTCTCGTAGCAGAATATTGAAGTTAAGTCGTGCGTCTAGTGTTGCATAATCAAAATATATAGTGAATTCTGCAAAGACAGCATTGAAACAAGTGGTTATAAAAAGAAAAGCCATCTTAAAGTAATAAAAAAAAATAAAAAAAAGAAGATATCTTCTTTACAATAGATCAGTTACAATGACTGATGTTTGCAAAAAATCGAGAACTCCAATCCGTGTCCTAGATCCACTTTGTTCATGTTCAATGATTGGTTATTTTAATATCATAAACCCTGAGGAATGAAAGCAGGTTATTAAAGATATTAATTTATTAGGCAACTGGAATGATCAGTCATCACACTTGACTTCGATGATCTTTACAACTTTGATTGTTCGTAGGAAGCCTAGACTTGAGGATTCAAGCAGTCGAGATTGTACCATTCCCTAGATAGTAATACAGTAGTAGGCCTATCTAACAAAATAAATTAACTAAATAACTACCTTAATTTTTAAATACAAAATGATGGAACAAAACTTGTCTTTATAGGTACTACGTAATAATAATAAAATTATTCTTAATTGTTACAAATTACATTTAATTTCTAACATGGTATGAAAAATAAATGAAAATAATAATAATAATAATGATATACAAATAAAACTAACTTAACTAATGGAGTAACATTTAATATCCTGGCTTTAACAAAGAGAATAACGAGGAACTAGGAATAGGCCCTTTATACGCATTTAACAACAATTTGCCTTCGGGTTTAGAAATGAAAATATTTTCAAAGCTATCTAGCAATCTAATATTGGTTACTTCTTTTTTCAATTTAACATTTAAACTTAAACCATGCATGGTAGAGAGTGAATGTTCAGCAACACTAGATTTTTCCGTCCTATTATACTATATGTGCCACATGTTCTTTGAACCTAGTTTCTATCTTTCTCCTTGTTTGTCCCAGATAAAACATGTCACACGAATTACATTTATTTCGTAAATTCCAGATTTCACCAACATCGGAATTTTATCTTTAGGATTTCCAAGTAAATTACTTAGTCTGTTACTACTTTTATAAGCTACCTTTAAATCAAACTTTTTAAAAATATGTTCTAAGAGTCAAAGGGTAAACTAATATACCTGGATTTTCTCTCTCTCTTCCGGTTGGAGTGTTGTGGAATATTTTCGGATGTTTCTCAGTTTTTGTTTCCGTAACATACCATCAATTAATTTACCATCAAAACCATTAAATTTTGCTACATCTTTAATAAAATTTAATTCCATAAGATAACTCTTAGGTGAGTGGAATTTGACATGCCCTATGGATCAAACATAATAAATACGTTTTTTGTAAACATTTTGTGTTATATCTTTACTCTTTCATTAATTTTTGAAGATATGAACACGATAAACAAAAAAATGGATTAAACACGTTCTATACGTTACACAAAATAATGCTAAATTTTGATTTATGATAAAAAAAATTATATTTATAATTTAAGCAAAGTTTTAAATAAAATTCAGTAACGATAAATAGGTTGGACGTATATACATTTTCCTCATGAAATATAACCGAACTATTGTGTTTTATTAAAGATTTAAATAAAAATTTTCCTCTCCTGTTAAATTTCCAAAATGTGACTTAGACATTCTTTTCGTGTGGTCTTCAACTGTTAGAGAGAAGTCCGTCCAACCGTAAAATATTATATAAAAAAATATACATAGTGTAAAAAAAGTCTGGAACACTACCACTATTATCTGAAGAACGGTAAGAAATTTAAACTTTATAGTTGGTATATGATTGTTAGATTACATTAGCTGTCATTTGCTGTACTTATGAATTTTTGCTGTCATTGTCATACTAACTTTAAAATTTTAAATAGGAAAGAGTTCATGGGACATATCATATAACATTGCTTTTGTGTTTTAAAAACATTGCCCTAATCCGTTTTATAATACCTCTTTTCATTCTCAAGATGTTATCTATCGATCAAGTTGGTTGTACTTGGGAACAATACGAAAAATTTAATAATCCTACATTTTATTTTTGAAAATTGAAGTAAGCATCGAATTTTTCTAGATATAAATCGTTTAATTTAACGAACTGTAGATCACATTAACATCAAAAATTGGAATGTTATAATTAAAATAGTTTGTATTATAACTGTTTAAACCTATTTCCTAGCAAAGCTTGGCCAATAGCTTAGCTGTTGTAAAACGCATCAACAACTCATAACAATAGTATCCTGATCAATCGCGGGATTCTCTTATCTGATTCTATCTTTCAATGTTGTTAGGTCTGTTCTTAATATACACTTTGTTCTTTAAATGTTTCCACAAAATGTAAATTAAGTGGGCCAGATCGGAAGTGGCTGGCCACTCTATCGCTGCAAGATACCAAATCCCCCCCCCTTGTTTATAGGCGAAAAACCTCTTGGTCATCATCTATTAAAAAAAATAAGATGAAAGAACATCAAATAAATACTCCTTAGCCCTCGAATACTCTAATAATATCGGGTCGGAGAGAAGAAGAGTTGGTCAAGAGATACCTGTGATGAAAAATGAACAAAAGGTTCTAACCCAAAACTATATGAAAAGTGTGTAGATCCAAATGCCACACTATAATGAGCCCCTGAGGGTTGAAAGTTAAAGAAGTGAGTCACATTCACTCTTCTTCACTTTCCTTATAGACTAAGTTTACAGTGTTTTTATTCAAACGATTTTAAGATAGGCAACTTTCTGAATACAGGAATTTTGCAAACTTATTGACTTTTGATTATGATTGTTGCTTAAGTTACCTTTTTGTAGTTTTAAGAGTGTAGTTAAGGAAAAGCCAAAAGTTGGTGATTCCAATGTATCCAAGTTTCAGCTATGGTGATTACACAAGGTGTTTTGATGTCAAACAACTTGGATTGAAACATGTGGCTACTAGGCCGGCGACCATGTCTTTACGTTTAAATATGATGCATCTTAAGAGGACATAGAAGTCGATAAAAAAATCCCAACCGTCCATACTGTACTTGTGTAGAAGAGACACAACCTTAATCAGACATTAGGTAAAGGCAAGGCCACACTCGTGTCCAGTCTGGCCCAATACTCATTGGGGAATATTTGTTTCAAATATTTACCTTAGCTCGCTATAATGAAGCACCAGTAGGAAAGGTTGGCTACACATTGGCCCAGCCTTCTTCAATGTACATTGGTAAATATTTGCTTCAAACTTTCTCCAAGACATTTTCTCTCAAATACTTTACAGTAGGGGTCCAGCTTTAATCAGTTCATGTTAAATCAGAATTGTAGATCATGGAAAATTTGGATTGAAATATGGAAAGTTGTAAAAAGAAAATTTAATTAAATTAATTAAATTTCTAAATAAGAAAATAATTGATTTTATAATTAATAAACATAATTGAATTTATAGACAAATAAAATTAATACAATATTTATTTATAATAATTTTATTAAATAGATGATTGAATTAAATAATAGACGACTTGAATTGTTGACAACAGTTTCAAACGAAAATCATGAACGAGATAATATAAACGTTTGGTGACATTGGGCCAAAGTGTGGCCAGCATATTGGAAAATGGGAAACGTAGTCGACACCTTTGACTTGTCAAAATGACTTGTCGTTGAGGCTGGACGGTATTTGTCGTTCTCTTCGACCAGCCTTCGAATACCTTCCAGCTTTTAATACTTGAATATCATTGCCAACTATTTTCTGGCCACACTATGTGTCCAATACCGATTTTGGAACATATTTGCTGACACTGGACACGAATGTGGCCTCGGCTTAACTCGAATTGTTATAAAACACCATTTTGACGTTATTAGCATGAATTAGATAAATCTATTTTAATCGATCTGTATAGTAGTATATGTTGCTGTGTGCTTAGTATTAAATAACTAGACTAACGGCCAATGTCATATTAGGTTAGTAATAATTTCCGAAATATCAATTTTTATTTAATCAAATTTTAATATAAAACATGTCTTTGACTTACGTATTCTACAACAAGAACAGAAATTGTAGAACTTACTTTGATCTATTTTACAAAACTACAAATTTATGAAGAGAAGGACATTTCTGAAAAGAAATATTTTTCTGTAGAATGTTGTTGGATATTTCTTATTTTTTTTAAAAATCTGCAATGTCTAAATGTTAAACATTTAACAGATATAAAGTTGGCGGATAAAAATAAAAGATATAATAATAAACAATACGGTATCTACTTGTACCATATACCATCAGCCATCGTCTACATTCAATAATTCACGTTGTGTTACTATGCACTGTTACAATATTTAGTCATGTTCTGAAAGATCGATTTGTGACATATGCTTTGACGATGATTTGTTTTGGTTATAGACGATGAAAATGTACACAGTATAGTATATTTCATCACTAGTACCGAAAGTGTATTTTCCGGTACGCGATATTGTTTTCCATACGAGGGCACGGAAATTCGATCAAAGACCGGAATACACTTTAGGTACTAGTTATGAACGATAGTTTTCATTACACTGTAAATAATAAAAGAAGTTTAATTTATCAACATAATGTAATTACACGAAAAAAGTATAACTTTTTAATCAAACATATACAAACATTAAAGGTTATAATTTCTACATTTAATATCATTTATTTATTAACAATTTAGTTATGAATGAAAATTTATATGGATATTGCAATTTTAATTGTTACTTACGTTTATTCCTTTGTTGGGCAATTTATTCTGTAGGAACTGAAATCTTTGTGACTGTTGAATTTCTATTGAATTACTTTCATCTGCTTTGTTGCTAGTACTTGTAATTAATAGGAACAGCTAATTTCAAAAAATACATCATTACTAGTAGGCCTACCGATAGAGCAACATGCTACTAGCGCAAATGGTGTTAGAATCCATAACTACATAGCAGTACGGGAAAAACCTACAGTTGAAAATTATTATTAAATTCAATACAGTGTGATGTAACAATTAATTACAATTACTTTTATTTAAGAAACAGAGATTGTCTATCTTTTTGCGAAGTAAATTAGTATTGATATTTAACAAGAAAATGTGTTTGTTTTTGTTCGTCAGTTGACTAAAAATCTAGTAACGCAAATTAACCCATGATGGTTTTAAACAGATTAATTTCACAAATCTATTGTGATACATAATTTAACCTAACCTAACCAAATAACGGAGTTTTTGGTAAAAAAAAGAAAAGAAAAGTAGATTAGATTAGTGACGCCATTGATTTTACATACTAAACAGATACTCATTTCTATGTATTGTGTATGTAGCTATAATCTTAGACACTCTAGTGGCTTCCATCCAAGTGACCCACTTCTGGTAACTTTATGGATAGAATGACTTTTTTTCTTTTTTTTTAATTTCAAGGATAGATGGAATATTTTTAAAAGACAAAGGGAAAAATCCGCTCTTCCTAATAGTGTGAGATCCTTACTCACTAAAAACCAACATCCTTCCTGTTAGTACCCCTATTGCGTAGGACAAGGAAACGGGAAAGTTTTTCCATGTACCAAGCTTAGAAGCTCTTTCCATGTGCAGGTAGAGATTCTAAATGTGGAAAAAAAGCAGAATGTTATGTATTCACACGAAGGGCGAGATAAAAGACCTGGCTGGGACAGAGTCCAGTCAGATAAAACCTCCAGATCATGCAAAAGCTTAAGTTTGGTGGATGTGGCGTGCCAGGTGAAGAATGAGAGTTACATTACAAATACTTTGTTAGTGAATTTATTGGAGGAGCTACAAGCTACATCTTCTGCTGCCTACTTGATACTGACATACGTGTGCAAAGGTTAGACTGCATGCAATTGCGTCCTAGTGGCAACAGCTTGGCTCATGTTGCTGTGGTGCACCCTTTGGTCTGAAACCAAGTTAGAAAGCAAAGAGGTTAAATTTAGGCATGTATTAGGGTGTGTGGGTACATGGCTTTATGGGCCCAAATGAGAGATCAAGGTTGAATGTGTGAATAAGGACAGTGGGCTACTGTGTTTGTTAGATGTTGTGTCATATCTACCTAATAAAGAGAATAGTGTTGATGTTGGGTGTGCGTGGGCCCCCTTGTAGAGATTAGCTGTTAATGGTTAGATGTTATGTTTGATGCACATTTAACCCTTCCCACGCGGCAAACGAGTATAGCCACAATGGTAAACTTTGATCCAAACGCGAATGACGATTAAAGTCGCAAAAATATATTTTAGCCTATGGTTAGTTAATTAGTTCACCAAAGTTCCGGCAGAATGCAGAGGCAGGTCCACTGTCTATTCAGGAATTGAAAAACGTTTTGTTGAAAGTTCTACGCCTCAAGGCAATGGATGGGGACGCTATTTTGTCTGGGATTGCACGGTGGTGCACACATTCTATAGCTTCTACAGAGCGGATAACGGCTATACTCGCTGTCTCATTAGTCTGATAGGCGACGACCTCCGTGTTTGCATTTGAGCATTGTTTTGAAGAAGTATTGTTTTTTAAACATTACCTTGTATTTTTTATATATTATTTCACAATATAACTGTTCCAATTTACAAAAATTAATTAAAAACTAATTTTTTTTTTGCAATTTTTTACTATTTTGCTGTATGTAATAAAAAATGTTAAATGTAGCCGAAAACCAATGATGACATTTTTTAAAAATTAACCTTTCACATACAAAACGAAAACAAAAATAAAATTTGAAAAAAAAAAAATATATATATATACAAGTTATTTCAGCGTTGAGGTGAAATAAGGCAAATTTTATTCAGCGTGCAAAGGGTTAAGTCTTTATGTAAAGTCCTAACTCTGGTGCTTTAGTGATTATTCTCAAAACCTGGTTTTGGAATATCTGTAGTCTGCGCATGTGTGGGTGCCCAGACAAACGCAGCATACTTTGCCCATCATTTCCAAGTACCTAGTCAATGGTCCAAATACTGCGACTCTAGTTCTCTCTTCATTTTTGCACCTGTCTATGCACCAAACTATGGTATCCTTTGGGAGTAAGTTAATGGATTTCTCGCTTCACTCATGTTTTGTAGTTGATACAGTGAGCAAGTACTTCTCAAACTTGTACCTACTGATTATTGAATCTCATGGAATTTCCCAGTATTACTTCTTTCCCCATTCCTGGTGATCTCACAAATCCAAATTTTTTCCATACATAGGTGTGCACCTGCCTCCACAACTAGATGGGGGGGCATGAGCTCCATAGTTGCTGTGGAGCATGAGCTCATTCCCCTTGTTATGCAAATGCATGCTAGTCTTTGTACTTTGTCAAGTGACCTTCTTGTTATGCCCATCTTAGTTCTATAATAAATGTTACAAAATTACTAGATTGGATTTTAAAAAACCAACAACTCTTTTATAGAAGTTCTTAATTGATGATTTTGTAGCGAGACAATAAAAAAACATTCAAACGATGTTATTACCAAATTTATTTCCTATTTAATTTTGGGGAGATGCAAAACTAAATTATGAATGAAAACCCTACATGCTTCAACAAGCAATTACTGACATTAACCAGGAAATTTAAATAGTGCAAATCTTTTTAAATAAAATAAATGCATGAGAACTTATGTGAATGAAGATGGACAGTATTTCCAATAATTAATTATTGGAAGTGTAATACAAAAATAACATTTTGAATCTATTAAAAAATTAGATTAATAAGTGATAATTTGAATAGTTATATTCGGAACACACTGTATAGATACTAAAAAACTCCAAGTAATCAAAAACGTTACAGCCTATGAAGAGCCTAGGCTTGCCACACGACTTTTTAGTCGAGTAATGTGTATTTAGAATATCAAAATTCCAGTTCCCATTGTTCTATCCTTCTCAACCAGAGTTTGCTACTAATTATAGCTTCCCAATTTCCATCAAAAAGTTGGGTCAACTCCGCAATGTTTTAGGTCCCACAAGGATTGGACCCAGAACCTCTCATTTATGAAACTAGAATGTTAACCACTAAACCAGGTAAGGACTAAACCAGGCAGTGTATAAAATACTACTGCCTACATATACCAGTGGTGACTCTTGGATTCTAAAACATATATAGAATGTAGGCTACTGTCGAAAGAAAACTTAAAGACACAACTAAAATACATTAATAATTAACAGTTCATAATAATACTTACAATTCATATAATATTTAGCAACAAGATTTATAATTAACTTTTCCATGAACTGTATTTTAGTCAATCTTATTAAATTTGTTGTTTTAAAGACGAAAAACCTCCTGGTCATCATCTCCTTATAAAAAAAGGAAGAAAAGTACATAAAATAAATACTCCAACCTTTGAATAGGTACTCTAATAATGTCAGGGTTGGGAAGAAAAGAAGAGTTGGTCAAGAGATGCTGGATAGGAAAAATGAATGAGAGGGATCTAACCCATAACTATATGAATCAAGATATAGATACAGCTAGGCTCTCTTGGAATTGCCAATTCACTATAGTGAGCCCCTGAGGGAGATTTCAGTTTGAATTGCTTCTCAATTTTCGTGTTTACAAAAAATGTATTCTATTTCCTTTGTAAAAGTAATTAATTTCTTGTTTAAATTGTAAGATTTGTTTAAAATGTATCTTATATGGAGGAATCAACGCTGATACATACAATGACTTTAAAAATATTAATAAATAAGTTATTACAATGTTTAATAAAAGTTAAGAATTTAATCGACCTGTCAAAACATTGACCTTGGAATCATGACCATACACAGAACTGTGCCTAGGTCATAAATGAAGAATGTCTGAAATATCTAATTATCCAATAACCTTAAAGTATTGTTTGTTTCCATGGAAACAAAATTTTCACTGTAAATTTTCAAGCTTTCTTTTATCAAGTTATGTAAATAATGTACTTATATTGGTTAATTTAGTTTAGAAATGGTAGTAAAATCTCTTTTTAAATATGTTTTACCACATAAGCAATTCTGGCGAAATATTTCACGTACAAAAATAAGAAGGTAAAGGTTTTGTGCAACTAGAACCAAATTATGATTTTATATTTTTCCTTACAGTAAATTAAGCAACAGAGGTATATAGAATTAACCATCTACGAGTATAATGTGTACCCTCATCGTCATTAGCAAAATGTTTCTACCTCAGAGGGTTGTCTGGCAAACTTTTTCCATTGGCAATGATCTCTCCACACCTTCTCCTTCATCCACCTGTTTCCTTTGGCCTGTATATCCTCTTAAACTGGAATCATCCATCTTATCCATAGCTTTCTCAAAGATCTTTTTACGTCTATTCTTGATAGTGCTTGTTTAGGCAGTCCAATATTCTCCACTCTCATTACAGTGTAAAAGTTTCCTCTTCATTGTATCTTTCAGCGATTCAACCTTGAGCTTCTCTCAAAAGTCTTCATCCCTTATTCTATTCATTCTTGAACATATTTTATTCCCCTCAAAGTTTCATCTCTGTTGGTGCTCTGTCTTACCTACAGTTGCTCGGATTTTTATTCGTCTACATCCATGTCTCTGGCTCATATTTTAAAATTAGTTGATGGTACACTTCTATTATATGACTCCTTTTCTTATATTCCATCGCAGCAGTATAATCCCTTACCATATTCTAAAATTGACCACTCTTCTCGATCCTTAATCCTATCTTCTCTTCTATCTTACCATGGTGGTGATTTTGCTTTCTAATTAATAATAACAATAGTTTAATGCTGAAGACATTTTACAAATGTATAGCAAAATAATATTGGATTAATTACAAAATAAGGCCTTAAAACAACACTAACACCTTCAAAATACATTACACAATACATAAAATTTCAATTAGTACTTCAAATTCATTACAATTATACAAATACATATTACATAGACAAATAAATAGCAATTAAATATTTAATTAAAATCCTAACACTTAATAATCATATATATTTACTTTAAAGGCAGTAATAATACCAAATAAACAAAATAATAGTACAAAAGATTAGTTACAACAGTAAGCAATTGAACTAAATAAACTGAGAAGAGCTAAACTAATTGAACTAAATAAAAGAGTCTTTTAATTATTAATAAGCATGATAAAATGAAATATCAACAAAATCCAAATCAGATCCCAATTGTCCAACATCTCAAAACTCCCTCACAGAGTAATATGGGGGTTATCATTTATATTTTTTTTATGATCAGGAAGTTGATTTTAGAAGTCTGATGGCAGATTGAGTAAGCAATATTTCAGTTACTATTAAGTGGTATTTATTCACCTGGAAGTCATTTTTATTATGAATGAATATCCCTATTTCGAATTAAATTTCATTTTACTTTTCCAAAATAATTTTTTGAATATAAATACAGGAGAGTGTAAGAATGCCCAACTACCCGAGAGCCAGTGGCGGCTCCAGCGGGTAGGCCCGGGCATACCCAACTTATTTGGTTTTCGGCCGGTGACACGCCTAAATATACATATTACCGATTTAAGGTGTATTAACGAGCTGTATAGTTTACTTTGATTTAAATATTATTTCTCAACAACTACTTTTGTGACACTTATAGGCAATAAAATATATTACATATCATAAAATAAGAAAAATATTTTTATTTTTCATAGTTGACCTGGCTCCATAGTTTTAAAATTAACAGTGTGGTGTATGCTTTTATCTTCAATAAGCAGTCCCCCCCCTTATCCTAGGGGGTATTTATCCAGGTCCCCCGCCATAGTCATGACACTGTAAACTGTGCCTACCCAAAAAATAAATCCTGGAGCCGCCCCTGCCGAGAGCGTCTCTACAAGTTTAATTTCAACTCAATCCACATACAATTCTAACAGCTCTTTTTCGTAGAGTGAAGAGTGTCCTGAAGTAGGTAGTACAGGCACCACAATTAGCTACATCATAGGCAAAATGTGGGTAAATTAGACCATAATATGACATCCTCAGTACAGTAGTTGAACCCATCTACACTTTCTAGATCCTTTCCTTACAGTGTCACTTCCTTTTCTGGTTCTATGTTTCTGTCCACCTTCAATATCTTACTTTTTTCCAAATATATACTCAATCCGTAATTCCAAATGTGTACTTTCAGTCTTTTAAAAATGTGTTTGTTCAAAATCAATTACTCATAGAAATGGTGAAGTTTGGTGAATGACTATAGACTAATAAAAATGTGCTAATAAAAACATTTCAAGAGTCACCACATAACTTTCTTTATAACAACTTTATCCCTCTCCCCCCCCCCAAAAGAGTTTAAACCAACATCAATAAAGGCCTCAGAATCTTTTTTTAACATGACAACATCAAATACAATATATAAAAATATTTTTTTATTAATAGTAGTTGATCTATCTTAGTCTAGCTTACTCAAGAGGTTTGATTTATACATCAAATTAAAAAATTATTAAAATTACAATCTTCTACGGAGTAAGGATTTCTTAAATTTCACTTCTAAATGACTTATTGTAATATTTTTTTTTGATAATTATTCCAGAACTGTGATATTGACTAAATGACTGCTTTACGTACCTTTACAGCAGATGAGACTCTGGGAACGGGTACACCATTGGATCAGTTTCGATCATTTCCAAACCCCAGAACTATGGGGGCCAGAGTATCCTCTTTCACTCACATCAGCTTACCAGATAAAAAAGGATGTTACACCAGTAAACACTCCCAAATGCGCTACGGCTCTGCACAGTTAAAAACTAATTCCTGTATATAAATGTAGATTGTTTATGTATCCCCAGTGATCCATGTAGTGTAACAGCCTCTACAAAATGTAAAAATATTTTAGTGTTGTGTGTATAAATTTAGAGGATATGTTTTATGGTTTCAACCCTGTATAACGGGTTCTGTGAAGGACACTAAACTCCTCTCAATAGGTGCAGAAAGTCTGCACCCCCTGCGATAAAACCATAAGTAAAGGTGAAAGTAGGAAAATGTATATAGGTGAATTGGGTGTATGTCTAGATGGATGATAGGTTATGTGTTGTGAGTGTTTGACTGGGGACAGCGAGGGACACCAACGCCCTCTTATTAGGTGCAGCTAGTCTGCACCTCCCCTACAGGGTTACATACCCTTAGAGAACTGTAGACAGACAAGGTACTTAAAGTAGTCATTTAAGCTTATTGTAACTCTTATATCACCCAAATATAATAATTTTAATAACTGAACTGACCCAAATATTCTGCAAAGTTCTTCACAGAGAAAACCTTAATCTATGACTTGTAATAGTGTACATTTTCAGTTTGGTTTGAATGGAAAATAAGTTTAACTCGATGCAATAAACAGGAAACGTATTCTTTAGATGTATATATTTTGAATAAAATAAATAAAGAAAGTAAATAGTACAAAATGATCAGAGAAATTTATTAAAAATATGTTAATATTTAAAACAGATATAATTTTAGTTGTAAGAAAAATGTGAAATCAGCATTGTGAATAATAGTGGGAGTCTGTTGCCAACCAAGTATTCAATCCAGTGCGATCTAGACTTTCTGAGAGGAAAGATGTATAAATAAGTATGTTTGCCGAGACAAAGCCGAACCGTAAAAGAAAGAAATTGTTGTTTATAAAAGACTAGAATTTCTACTTAAAGAAATATTATGTAATTTTGTGAGTTAGTTTGAATAAGAAGGAAATAAACTTTTAGAGTGAGAAGACGTGATTGTAAAAAATGATGCAATAGACAAAGCCGTACCATAGAAGCAGGAAAACGTATTCAATAAAGGACAAATATTTTTGTGTTTTTAAGAAAAACTATGTGATTTAACTAACTAGTATGTTTTGAATAAAAGAAAAAGTAGACAATTACGATCATTAGAAAAGTGAAAAGTAAAACTGAAAGTTATTTTTTAGGAATATTTGCTAAAACTACGCCATGTGGTTTGAACAAGGAAGTTGCGTGAATAAATTGAAAGTTTTATGTAAAATGTACAATTTATCTTATGTGTATAAATGCATGCTTGGTATAACATGCTTAAACTATGTTCTATAGAAATTTAAACAAAAAAATAACTAGAAATTGTAATTCATTAATAAAACTTGTATAGTATGTTTGTAGAATTATCACGTGTTTTTCAATAAAGAAAAATATTTTATTTGAAGATAATGATTAAAGAATTTTATAATTAAAAGATATTCATTTTTGACTTGTTGAATTAGATGTTTTAAATTTAATAAAAATAAATATTTTGTAAAAGAGATTGTGTAATATAAAAATATTACCTTTTGAATAATGAGATTTTATTTTGAAATTAGGTTGCATCCATAATATTAATAATAAACTTAAGTATTAACAAATTATAATTTTGGATTAATATAGAGTGTAGGATGTTATGTATAATTAATTTTGTCTTTTCAAGAAATGTGCATTTCAGAAGAAGGATTCTGTATTTTATTTAAAGTTCTCCAAAGTACACTGTTTTAAACAACTTGCGACCGCAGAGAAATGTTTTATGCTCTCTTCAAGAGTACTTTTTTGTAATAACTTTCATTTTATTCTTTGTAATTAATATTACAAAGTGGTGCCCAACTTTATTTTATAAAAAATTAATAAATAAAACCTCTCAAATGTATGAATAGTTACAGACTTCAATTTACGACTCATCAGACAGACAAATAATTAGACAGAAAATTACAATCATATTAGAAATAAATTAAGGATATTATGATTATAAAAAAAATACCATTCAGTAAATTGTGTTTTGCTTGTTAACAGTAATGTTCATACCAGTAATAAGGATGGTTTAAAAGCAACAATAATTGGTGCATGTGGGCATTTGGGACAAACTTTAGCTTTTCAAATGAAAATATCTTCTTTAGTACGTACATTGGCACTGTATGATATTAAAAATTCTCGCAGTGTTGCACTTGATTTATGTCACATAGACAATTCTACTAAAGTTAACCATTTCCATGGAAGCAATTCACTTTCTTATGCTCTTGAGGTACTTATATCACCATTATTTCAATTTTATAATCCAATGAATTCATATAAAGTGTGTAATTAAAATATCAAATATAGTTTAGTAAATGAGGCGTTTCACTTTAGAATACATAAAACCTGCACCAATTTTGATGAAACTTGGCTCATTAGATTTGTAATTGAATCTATATTAAAGTTAATTCTAGTAAAAAAGTGAGCTATTTGTTAGAAAAAATATTAATAATTCTTTAAAATTAGAATTAGGCCATGAAAACTAGATATGTGGTGATGAACTAGACCGAGCATGTACCTACCGTACATAGCATAACATAGACAATTAGTTCCTTCTCCAATTTATAAAAAATAACAAACAAAAGTTTTCCATCATCAATTCTTCTTAATCTGTATGTCACATTATAAATGTTTTTAAAAACCATGCAATTCTTACAAATACTAGATGAGTTCTTATTTTTCCTGAATTTTTTTTATAAGCAGGTTTTTAAGAATTTGCTTAAAAACAAAATCAAAGACTAATTTATCATTCATGACAAGAATTCAAAATCAGCGACACCATAAACTGTCTAGAACCCAATTTCGTGGCTAAATTCCTATTTTCACGAATTTATTTAATTATATTTATTAATACTGTAACAAATGTTTGAACACTTTCTTTCAAGTTTAATTTTAATCTAGTTTCAGTTACAAATAGAACAAGATCTGTTTCATCAAAACCAGTACAGGTTTATTTCAACTTGTTTATTGGAAAAATAGTATAACTAAAACAAAAGTATATATTAAGATAATACAATATAATATTTTTTATTTAACTAAATCTGGTTAAAATAATCTCACTAATCTTAATTTAAGACTTAAAATATTAATCTTGTGTTTTATAATAGAAACATTTCGGTAATACAATTGTCTAACCAAGTAATGGATTACTTATTATCTAATTTTTAACTGTTGTCATTTATAAACCAGACATCACATACCAGGTTTGATGTGTAAACCAGGATCATTACTCCCAATATTCAAATTTATATAAAGTAGTTTCAAGAGTGAATTATTTGCACTGAAAGAGTTAACAAAATATGTTATAGTTTGTCAATATACACATTCATCAAAAATGGTATTCATTATTACAATTTTAGCCAGCTTGTATTGTGAAAATCAACCAATTTAATTCAGATTTAATTGTGTAGAAACAGTTTCATTTTTAATCATTATGCTGGTCTAGAATCTGCTGGAAAATAAACTGATACTATTTCACCAATTGTCATCTCAGTCAGTTCGATGATAACTGTGACATAAAAAGAATATGTTTTGTGTTTGAATGAATGTGCTATACTTGTATTTTTATTACCTTGATGATGGCTGATTACCTGAAACTGCGTTCGATATAAGGTTGTCTGTATTATATACCTAAAAAAGGTTTAGGTGATGTAAGTATATTAGTACCAAAATTATTAATTTTATAAAATGTTGAATACAAATCTGTTATGTAACAGTGCAATGTCAAGTTCAACATATCTATGGATAAAATATGTCAACAAACAAAACCACTAATTAATAAATATAAAAATGTTGTGTTTCTGCCTTTATGAATGAATATTAATGTTACTATTATATCGATGGTGATGCAAATGGGTTTTCTAAGTCTTTAAATCATTCTGGATTACGGAAGACCAGATTTTTATGTAAAACATGCTGCCAAAGTAAACATCATAAGATCCGATCCATGGTGTAGCAAGGATAGAGTTATGGTCATTTAAAAGTACTTTAAACCTCCAGTGCCAGAGTCTCGAGTTCGGAGCTAGGCTGAAGTGGTGTTATCCTTGTAGGCCCATCATAGATAATTTCATTATAGAGCAGATTTAACTATCATGTTTTTTTTTTTTTTTTAAATTAGTTTAAAGAATTTATGAATGTTAACATTGTGAAATCTTAAACCAATTATGTATATCTGAAAAGAATGTGAAGAATCTGAGATGATCATATCTGTTTACCTTACAATAATTAACTTTCAATTTGACACACAAGTTTGAATCATTATTTTCATATTTACAAAAATTTTTAAATTCTGTTTTTTATATCATTTTCATAAACTACTTTCTACCAATAACTCCTAAACTGGAATTTTAGGTAAGGTCCCCTCAGGGGCTCCCTGTAAGTACAGATGTGACAATCCTGAGGTATTCTAGCTGGATCTACATATTTCTTCAACTAGTCTTTACGAACCCTCACTTTCTTATCAGGTCTTTCTTGACCAACTCTTGTTCTCTTCCGACCTATGATATTCGAGGGCTATAAGGTCTTTATTTTATGCCGTTTTAAGCTAATCATAACCATGAAGTTTTTGCCTTTAAAACAATGGGGAAAAAACAAAACAGTCTAATTCTAATTGCAATTAGAAACTTTGCTAAGGCAACCATCTGAACGTAACATATAAACGTTCTAAACTGCACACTCTACAAAAATCTATCTCAAACAGGAATGGAGAAGATTGTCACAAACATCTTATATTTACTGAGGTCATACTAATTCTATTAAACAATTATTAAAGATAACTTTTTTATTAAAGTAATTTTTCAAATAAATGTCAGTGATAACAAAATTTTAGAATTTGTAGGACTAAACAATCACATTTTTTTGTAAACGTTTGTGATTTTATTTGAAAAGTAATCCTTATAATAAATATTCTATATCTGCCATACGAAAAATGCTTTTACAAGTTAGGACTTTAGTTTCCTCTTTCATTATAAATGTTTAGTTACAATACATAATGCCTGCAGATTCAAAGATTTTTTTTTATGTTACAATATTTACTCTTTAGATTAATAAGAAAGTTTAAACATTATGTTCAAATCATTTACTAAAAAACTGTAAATCCATAGGCCTATACAATGTACATTAAATATCTTTATTTCTATTCTAGGGAAGTTCAGTTGTTATCATAACAGCTGGTACACCTCGTTTTGGGCCAAACATAACAAAAGAAGAACTCTTTTATTGCAATGTTCCTATTATAACTCAGCTAGCGGAAGCTTGTACAAGCTGTTGTCCAGATGCATTCATTGTAATAGCTACTTCGCCAGTCAACATGCTGGTACCAATAATGTGCGAGTTAACTGGCAACGCATGCAAGCAGACGAAGGTTTTTGGTTTATCTACAATCAATAATATAAGAACGAGAGCTATTCTCGCAAGGCATTTTTTACTTGATGTTAGTCAACTGAATGAATCAAGGATACCAATATATGGAGGACATTGTGATGGTACTATAATGCCGTTCTTGTCACAAGCCAGTTCAATGGTTCAGATGACTGAGGTTAGTTTAGAAGAGTAAAACAAGACTTTTTCATCCCTTTAAAATAACCAGATATTTTTCAAAAATGTTAGAGTGCCAGATATTTTTGTACAATTTGTAATCAAAATACTACCAATGATTTAGTAAGTTACAGTCTTTACAAAAATAATAATAATAACTTTGTTACTTTTATATTATTTTTCCCTTGTGTTTAAAGTTTAAAAACTTTTCGGTCATCATTGTCTTATATAAAATGAGACCATTTGCCTTCAAATACTCTAATAGCAACAGGGTCGGTAGAAAACAAAAGTTGGTCAAAAAATTGAGAGGGATCTATCTCAAGATAACATAAAAAGAGGTGTAGATACAACTAGGATCCTTTGGTATTATTAAGGGCCTTATTATAGTGTGTAGTGAGCCGATGAGGGTTGTTCCTTGTTATGATTGTTAAAAGTTGTGTTTTTAATAAATTTACCAATTACTCCCAAACCATAATTTTCTTTTAGTTGTGATTTGGCATAATTGCTTGGGTTATTAATATTTTATGTGACCAAAATTTTGTAGAGCTCTTTTCCAATATCCTTCATAAATGTTTCTTTTTTTTTACAAATAACTCCTTGATCATAATTATGGTGACTAATAAGTTTGGACTGGTATATTAAGGGGTACAAGTGAGTAAATTTGGCCTAACTCGTAGAACTCCAGGACTCTTGGTATGGTAAATACAACAAATAAAAGTAATTCTCCATTGTTAACCTTATTGAAAGCTGAGATATATGTGTCAGTATTAATCAAATACAAATCCGATACAGTAATATTCACATTTGTATTCAGATTTTGAAACATTGTACAATCTCGATCTCATTATGATATAACATTACTGTTTTAAAACCTCCTAATGTTTTACATAATGCAAAAACTAACCTACTGAAAATTATTATATGTATATATATTTTAACTTTTAGTTTTCTTAATTCATAATAAAAATTATGACTAAAATGTAAATCTTTGAAAGCAGCACATAATCTCGAAATGCAATCCATATTTTGGGCTGTAAATTGTTTTTTAAGGATTCAATAAAACCCTTCTACACTATCATCTGAGGGTATTTTATAAATATGGAAGCCCCATTCCAAGCATAAAATTTTGGATTTACCAATATGTGGGAGTCCATGTAGGGAGAGCAAAATTTTGAATAAAATTCTTTTTTGAGATTCGGGGGAACAAATTGGAAATACCCAGAAAAATATCTAACTCTATATATTTTTTTAAATTAATATTTTCTTTGTACAAATTATACTAATACATATTGGTGTAAATAATTATTATTACACTATTGTTTAGTATTTTGTTTGGTGAAAAGCCTCACATTGGAGTGCCATATACAAAACGTAATTGTCTGAAAATAATATTATTACCGGTACATTTACTGAATGGCTTTGTTTTGTCCTAAAATATCTGATTGTGAAAAGTGCAATAAACTTTATCAAGATTGTTAAGATTGTAATTATACACATAAACACTTTCTTCACAAATTATCAGAAATATTTCTTTCTTTTAAATATGAAATTCATCAGAACATATTAATACATACTGAGAAAGAAAACCATAGCAAAATAGTTAATTTGATGAAGCGTTAAAAACTTTAGGTTTTGTTAGATTCAATTAAACATTATCACAATAAAATTAAATGTATAATAACGATGGTTAAATTCAAAATATTCAAGTCTTTGAAAGTCTTGTAACATACATGAGAAGAAAAAATATCACAATTGTCAATATCATTAGTAATGAGTCTATTTTCTCTTATTAGAGGTCTCTCATACTTCTAACACAATCAAAATAGGTCAAATTCCAGAATGTTCCTGTAGATCCCTTAGTTACTATTTAAAAATTCAAATATATTAAAGGTGGATCTACATACATATACAAAGGAAAATAATTGTCTATATTAGCCATCAGCTGCTCAGGAATGGTTACAAGATTGTCTATTTCAAATTATTAGCACAGAATCTCAAAAACATGGGTAGGGATGGTGCCGACTTTTCCCAAGTTGGGGGATGGGCAAAACATATACATAAATATATAAAGAAATGATATTAAGATTAAATTCAATTAACAAAGTAAATAATTTTTCAATTGTTAATTATTGTTCCCACAATATGGGATGAAATGCAAGGGTGAATTATGAGTGAAATCAGAATTTTGATTTTCAAAGTTATTATCTGGCTGTAAGAGATTAATTACTCAGCAAGATTGTGTTAGCTTTATTTTATTCTTTGTGGGTTATAGAGCTTTAGTGGAACGAATGCTCAAATAGAAAATGGCTAGAAAATACATATTATAACAAAATAGATGGATCTCACCAATATCAGCAAATATAATTTTGCTAAATATCTTCCTCAATGTTTATATCGCCCTTAAAAAAATCACTACTTTTTTGAAACACACTGTTTTTAGTTTTTTGGAGTTGACTAGTACGTTGGATGTTGAGAATTAGTTGGCTGGTTTTTGGATTGTTTCTCCTTTTCGAAACACATCCAAAAGGAAAATTAAATTATAATAAAGATATGACAGGGTTAAATAACTTTTCTTAACAGTTATGTACATAATTATCTAATTTATATAACAACCATACTGCGTTTGGCAAAATAATTAAATCATCATCAAAGATATTATTACAACCAATCGAAAGGCTCACTGCCGTATTAGGCATGGCAACTCATATTTTGAGATGATGTCCTGCTCGACTGCCATTGATATACTATAAAAAAGCATTGGTTTTGGTCTTTTATTTAACTATCAAGATATGTATGGTTTTTTCATACAAGACATTTTTGGTGCAGGAAATTCTGATTGATCTCATAGTAAAATTCCTTTTCCCTATAGTTCTCTGAGTATTTTGTAATCTTTGATACTCTTGTAGGCATGTTGTAAATTTGGTAGAAAGTTTTTCTAAGCTAATTTTGTAATTACGTTTTTAGCTTTACACTACGGTTTTATGTTTTAGTATTTATTTTCCTAGATGGATGAATTTATTGACATTTGATATGGGAATCAGTAAGATATTATCTCAGGAAATATGTTTACTTTGAGCTTTCTGACTGAATGTCTGGAATTATTTGAAATTAGGTAATTATTTAGTAGTAAGATGTTCGCAACTGGTGCTAGGTTTCGGGGCGGTCATTTATTTTAATTTCAAGATTCCATAAAATGTATACTTTAGATTTAAATTATCTACAACCTATTTTGAATTGTCTCAAAATACAGAAAGAAAAATTAAATTAAATATCTTTGAAAATTAATAAATTTAGATTATTCCTAATTAAATATTTAAATCTTATTTTAGATTGAAAGGAAATGCCTTGCAGAAGAGATAAGGAAAGCATCAACAGATGTTTTAAGATCATATAAAGGAAGAGGGAGCACTTTTAAGAGTACCTCACTAGCAGGGAAATCCTTTGTTAAGTCATTGTTACGATGTATCACAGAAAACCGCACTATCGAGGAAAGTGCGTTCATTTACTGTGATGTTATCCGTGGTCTAAAGTAAGTGTTTTAATATTTTATATTGTTCACATATAGAAGTTAATCTGTAAAAACTCCTGTTGTCAATTTAAAATAATGAATCTTAACTCATTTTTTATTCTGTCAATCAAAGATTGGGCGTATTGCTTGTTCTGGCCTCCATCTATTATTATTATTAAGACTGGGGAGAGTGTTTTAAAAGCGCCTCCTGCACTGCGACCTAATTAGATCTGGCCTCCATCTAATACTCAGTCTTCCCGTATTTCTCTTGTCAATAGGACTACATTGTTCAAAACTAGCAACATTATATTATCCAACTTTCTCGATAAATGATCTCTCCATTAGTGTTTATAAAACACCTTCTGATCTGTTATTGGCTGCATCTCCATTTCTTGTCATTTTTTCGTTGTTTTTTATCTGATTTATTCTTGTACGAATATCAGAAATTTCATTTCTGCTGTTTCCACTTATTTAATATCTCTTTTGGTGTTTCCAAATAATCTGATCCATAAAGGAGGGGGAGAAATGTCATTTCTTTATAAAATTTTAGCTCCATTTCTTGTCTTGTTTTATATTTAAATGTCTTTTGAATTGTGCCACAAATCTGCTTCTACCACTCTCTTATCAAATCATTAATATATATTACTGTTACCAGTATCAATAACTATTTTCATGGAGCTGAATAAGCTTAGCTACATTTTTTAAACACAAATTATAATTTGAAGAAGGAACTACCAGTTTACCTTCAAAAATTAGTTCAATAACACAATAGAGTTAAAGCACATGTTTACTCATTACACACAGCACTTAGTACTAAAGTGCACAGATTTAAGGTTGGATTGCTGGAATTTGATTTATTTTATGCTTTACGATATTCTCCAGTCTTCACTATTACGTCATATACATTAAGCAATAAATTAACATTGTTTATAAAAATAATTATTAATTTTTTTTTCCATTACTAGATAGTAGTTATAAAATATACATTTTTTCATGAATTGTTTAACAGTAACATTGTTTCCAAAACACAAAACTGATGGTCTGTAAACTTATAACTATTTAAACATTTATACCTAAATAAATTACAGCCCTTACATTCCAAAAGAAGGTGAATTTTATTGTCATTTCCTGGATTAACAGGCATTAAAAGATAAATTTCCATTTTGTAAAATTAGTCTGTTATATTTCTTTTTGCCAGCAAGACATTGAACAATTGTTCTAACAATGTAGAAAGGACAATCCTCCTCAAAATAAGATTCACACAACTTGAAATTACTTATATGGTGGTAACAAACTCTGAATTCAATACGGCATCAATATTTAAACATATTAAATTATTTAACTAAATCTGTTCCTAACTTCATTATGTTAGAATGATTTTGTGTCATTCAAATATTTTCCGCTCCAATCCTTCCCAGCTACCTATTACTAATCTGGGTTAATAATGGCTCAAACTTAACATTAAAAATATAAAGTTATACAATATAGAGAAACAAAATAACATAAATATAATGAAAATAAAATACTGTGGTCACTGCTGCATACCTTGTCTAAATTTTAAAACATTTTAATGGACCACACCCCCATTGCAGGGTGGATGGGAATGAAATAGTCTATCAAATTATAAAGAGGCCAGCAACAACGTACCAACACTGAGACTTATGCACTCACTAACTACATATAAGAGACGTACAAAAGTCTTGTTCTTGAACGATAGGATGCACCGGTGGAAGGCGAGATCAATAAGCAGGCCGCTATATCACATGCAAGAGGGCCCTACAGAGGTATACATAGACACATTGCCACTCAGGCAAGGATTAGACAATATGTCAATAACCAATATCTACATCATTTCAATCAGAATCCCTCCCTTGGTGAGCCATGTGGTTCTGTAATGTTCGATGCCAAACCCAGCTATAGAAGAACTGAGGTTAAAAGTAGATTGCCTACAGAATATCCTGAGGGACCATGACAGGTGGTCATTAACTACAGAGGTATATACTATGAACATTTGTCTGTAAACCAAATAATTCTAATGTTTCTTTATATTGTATAACTTCATATTTTTAGGTTATATATTTAAGTTTTAACACTTATTTTTTTAATTTTAGATAAAACGCGAAAAGCTTTCATTAATCATTACCTTTTTAACACGAATTAGTTGTACATAACAGATAATATGTTGTTACTTGTTTTATAAGATCATCACACATCTTATCCACAGGTCAAGAACATAGTCCGAACTTGTGATTGATGGTTTAGATTACATTTTTATTGTTCTATAAAGGCCAAATACCGTCATACCCTATAACACATACACATCAATAAAGGAATAAATAAACCAATAAAGCTAGTTAACTTTAATGTAATAGCAGATATTTCTTGTTGAAACTCCATATTCAAGGATAAAATAAAGCAAAAGCTTAAAGTTTCAAATATTTAATAGTATAAATGAGCTACAATTGTTTCGCCTTGCGGCATCGTCGGGCAACTGATAATTTACAGGTATAGACAACTATTTAAACATAAGTACAGGAAACTGAAATACAATATTGCGATGATGCCGCAAGGCGAAACAATTGTAGCTCATTTATACTATTAAATATTTGAAACTTTAAGCTTTTGCTTTATTTTATCCTTGAAAGCTAGTTAAGTTTCATTTATTGATTCGCAAGGCGAAACAATTGTAGCTTATTTATATTATTAAAATAATTCTGAAACTTTAGCTTTCTTGCTTTATTTAATCCTTTAATATGGAGTTTCAACAAGAAATATCTGCTCTTAAATTAAATATACATCAATAGGTAATTAATAAAAAATCAATAACAGAAACTCCTTAATTGAGTAAAAGGCATTGGCCCTGAACAACTTGTTTGAACATATTGACCTTCAATATTTCATTAAACTCCTTAGGTAGTTTGTTTATGAAAATGACACAGCCTCAGAGGGAGCAGCTTTACTTAAAGCTAATGTTATGCGTATGTACATCACTATTAAACTCCTACATTTGTAATGTAGGCTACTATTACTTCCAAGATCTACACACATGTAAAAGGTTAAGATGCCCAACTTTTTAATGCATATCTCCAAGAATCACGATGGCTCAAACAAGCTATATTTCTAATTCCTTGTTTTTTTCAAACTAAAGATTCTTTGGGTGATCCGCCTTATGAAGTTTCCCGATAGTGCAATTCCATAACCTAGTTGGGATGCAAATAGTTCAAAATATGCTACTTTTAAAATTGATTCTAGACAATATCGTGACAATGCTTTTAATAAGAAAACCACTGAACTGAGTTTTCTGCACAGCTCAATAGTGTGATCCTTATATATTAATTTACTATCAATGGTAATTCCTAGGAATTTAACAGATAAAACTGCTTCATTGTAAAGCACCAGACAGGGCTTTAGATTTATACATTTAGTTTTACTAGCATTTACTCTAACATTACAATCATTAAAATATTGTCATGCACTATGGGTTTGAATAAAAGCATTTATTTCATTCTCTCGTAGTTGGCGGCCTTTAAAACTTAGAGTTGTATCATATGCGGACTGGATTAGATTATCAACTCTCAAAGGATAGTTCAGGTTGTTTATATACAGAACAAACAGCACAGGTCCTAAAATTGATCCTTGTGGGACTGCAAATTTAAGGTTAATAGGATCAGGATAAGACCTGCGAGACTTGAATGGCCTGGTTTCTGTTACACATATAAGATTTAAGCCAGTCAAGGGGCAGCCCTCTGATCCCATACATTTCAAAGGTATAAAAAAAAATATTGGAAGTCAACACAATCAAAAGGTTTGGAGAGATCAAGAAAAACACTAAGAGTGTGTTTCCTCCTCTCCATGGCTCTTAAAACAAACTCAATTAAATTTATCACTGCATCAATGGTTGACCTGCCTTTCATGAAACCATATTGGTTTAAAAGAAAAGCTAATATCTTATCTTAAAAACTTTGTAGACTTCTAGAAAAAGTCTTTCAAATGTTTTACTTATTGCTGGTGACAAATAAAAAGGATGTTAGTTTTCTACCAGCTCCTTATCACCACTTTTAAATATGTGAATCACTTTGGCCACTTTTAAACTGCATGGGAATATACCTTGATTAAAGGAATAGTTTATAACCATTGTCTGTGGCTTAATTAGTTCCTTAGAGCATTCCTTCAATAACCATGAAAGTACACCATCTAGCCTAGTAGACTTTGAGATAGTGACATATCTGTGGAGGTGACAAACGATTAATTATGTTATATTAGATTTACACATTAGATCTAGTTTAGCAGTAGAACCCTATGAGGATGATACTCATATTATCGAAATGTATATCGAGGTATTTAAAAGAATAAACTGAATAATAGTTATTAGATTTTTTTTTTACCTGTAATTGTGATTAGAGGAATTATCAATTAGAATTTCACCATGTTGCTTGTTGAAAATGTATTCCCAAAGTGAACTAAACTTTGGGAATACAAACAAAATATTTATACAAATTGTTAAACACAAATTATATATTGTTACAGCTATGGTGTAGCAACATTTACGATGGATAAGAATGGAGTTAAATCTACACTGAAACCTCCATCAAATATTACTGAAGAAGAGAATTGTGAATTCCAACAAGCAGTTGCTAATTTGAAAAGACAAGTAAATTGTGCAGATAATTACATTCGCCATAATTTGCAAACTAAATTTAAAAAAGGTGCAATGTTATAGACTATAAGTACAACTTTTGATGTGTAAACATTATTTGATACAATCAACATGATGATCCATTAAATTTATTACTATAACCAATGTATTTTATGTATCAACAGTGTTTACCATATTTTTGTTTTATTTCTTATGGTTTAAAGTCAAAAAACATTTTATGAAAAAAAAAAATTAGAAAAGATTATAAAATAAAAACCTTCTAATGTTCTAATAGGATCAGGGTCAGAAAAGAACAAAAGTTGCCCACCTGATAGAAAAGCTAAGAGTGATCTAACCCAAGACTACATGAAAAAATGTGTACATTCAGATAAGATCACTTGGGATAAAACAGCATAATATATCCTATTACTTATTAACTTTCATACGCTAAAAAAAAAGTTTCTGATAGTCTTTTACCAACTTATAACATACTGTTAGATTTCGACTGCTAAAGAGAAATTCTGCTAGTGGTTTGAATTTCTAAACTTCGCACAACTGAACAATTAATCCATCAATGGTTACATTTTAATCCCAGGTCTACACTCTTACAATGATTTCAGATTTAATAGTTTATTCAGTTCGATTTCGCTAAAAATTCAGCAATGGTCAATATTAATTGAATGAATTTAAAAAAGATCTTGTAGATAATGATATTCCAACTTTCATTGAATTAAAGTTTTTCAATGGAATCTAGTATAATGATTTTGTTTACAATTTAATCATTATACTAGAATCTGTCCAAATGGACTTGACATGTATTAAAGTAGGAAACAGACAAGCTGATGGATATAGTACCGGAAATGATAATGTGGTTTTAACTTAGAAACATGGTTAAACCTTCATACACAGCTGCCTTTTCAACACATATTACAGAGACTGTAAATAAATTCAATGATACGAGTTATTCTTATTACTTTTTAAAAACAATTTTGTTGTTTAGAGACTATCTCTTCTTAGTAGCACTATTCCACCATCTTCTTAATAACACGATGTCTGCTGAAATCACCTCAGACTGTTGTTTTAAATATTGCAGTGCTCATTCATAATTTAGTAAAATTTCCGCCTTTAATTAAACGGAATACTGAAATTGGGACTCACTGCAACATCATTATAATAACCTACATACTTATATTATTGTTACATATTATTTTTTAAATAGTCCTGGGTTTTTATAACAACATCCGTTCAATTTAGTGAATAAAATTAAAAACAAGATTATATTTTAATCCTATTTTTACCATATACTTCCATACTGTCTCTAGATTAAATCACCAAATTGTACCTTGAAAACCCTGGAAATATGAGCAGTATTGCCAGCTTAATAGCCATTTATTACTTTGTTTGACATCATCTAGGACTTTGGGAAATTGAACCTGTATGTTTATGAGATAATTAATATTTTGTTTAGGAAAAGTAAATTGTGCACGAAAAATTAATATTTTGTTTTATAAATTGTGATTATGTTCTAAAAAACACTTTCCAATTCCAAAAGCCAAACATGTATTAATAATTTTTATTCATATATTGCACCAAAAGGATTTAATTTACCAGATATAATAGTCATGTGCCAAACGTAATGCGATTTTCAAAGAAAATTAAAAAATGGCTATTGGACATGGAGTAGGTTGACACTCTATTTATCGCTGTGGTTATTTTAAACCTCAGCGGTAGATTTTCATTGTTAATTTTTGTTTTTTGTTTATTTCAAGGTTATTAAATGAGTCGTTATTATATGTCTTGTCGTAATTATGCCCATTAAAAAAAAGTTGGTACTCTTTAAAAAAAGAAATTCAAAGTTATATTTTTTTTATTTAAGTTTGTATTTAGTTTTAGCTGTTGTAGTGTGTATAGTAGTAGAACTTGTTGATTTTTTTTTTTCTTCAAAAGATTGTATAACTTCTAAACTGGCATAATTTGTTTTCCTTTCATATATATATATATTTTTTTTTTTGTTGCAAACTAAGGAAAGGAAATGCTTGTTATTATGTTTTATCGCATTGCCTGAGAAAAATAATGTCAAAGCAATATCATTCAAAGAATATCTAACTCACGATTTGTCCCTTTGAAATTGCTGTATAAACATAATAAAATTGATCTATTTAAATCACAATTTTAATCACAACACAATCGTCGATCATAACAATAATTACATAAAGGATTGCTCTTCTAAATGATTATTATTAGCAGTCCTGGACTAGCAGTTGAGATTAATGAATCCACACGCTGGTAAACACAGTTTGAAATGTTTATTTCATTGATTTGACACAGTGGACAGTTTGTTTTCATTTAAAATACCCATAACCACTACATTATGTTAGGCTACATTGGATTTCTTTCATCATGAATAAGGTATAAAAACATGAATTAGTTAATTTTGTCATATTGGAAAATTAAAGGAAAAAAACACTGAATTTATAACTGAACATACCAGATTATTGCCATTAAAATTTAACTAGAAAGAGAAATAAAATTTAATATTTTTCAATGATCTTACGGCCTCTGAAACTCAAGATGGAAGTCAAAAAAGAAAGATCATGGTTTTATTTATAGAACAAAAAGTACATTTCAGACAATACAATGTTTCTATATTTAAAGTGGTCGATTTTGGTTTCACAAAACCCTAAGACGGTCAATATAGTGAGTACTGTCGAGGTAATCCCGATGGACTCTAGTTGGATCTACACATTTATTCATGTAGTCTATTTCTCTCCTTCATCTTTCCTATCAGGTGACTCTTGACCAACTCATGTTCTCTCCAAATCCTAAAACTTTTAGAATATTCACGGGCTAGAGATCTTTATTTTATATTCTTTTCTTATATACGATGGTGATTACCGAGAGGTATTTCACCTTCAAACAACAAGGAAAAAGTTCAACAAAACACAAGATTGGACCTACAGATATTCAAAAACTGATGATCCACAGATACATCGTTCAAAATGAACTTTAATTCTGAATAACTATAATATTAAAAGAATAGAGAATGCTCAAAGGAAAGGAAGGAAAAGAATAAAATCCAGTTTGAGGGTGTATGAACAATAAAACTACATAGATTTTATATAATACAAAAATGTTATTACCTGTACATCAATTACCCCCAACAAGGGTAGTATTTAAAAACTGCACAAACAGTTGTGCAATATTTGCAGCTGATTGTTGATTGGATGAAGGAGGATTCAACTTTGTGTAGGCCAGAAACTGCCTTCGGTAGCGTGCTAATTGAGCTGGAGTTATACTAGGTCCTAGCCGTGACATAACACATCCTTCAAATCCAGGTACTTTAACATCATCTCCCTCCAAACCTAACTTTTTAGCCGATAAAATACTCTGAAAATATTATTTTCATATTATCTGAGATATTAATAGCATCGTTATTAATTAAATTAAATATATTACTAATACTAACTCCTATATAGATGAAAATACTTTATATTGTTTGTGTAGATACATTAACCCCATTCATATATTTGTAGCCAACCGGATTTTGAAACCCTATTAACACTTTCAGGCCTGGACCCGTGCATGTTTGGCCAGGTCATTGTTTGTGGTTTTGAGAACAAATTTTAACATAACATAATAGAGAAAAATAAAAGTTTTATATATCATTCTAATGATCTAATTTTGTACTTTATAAATAAGAATAAAAGATAGATTTATGTTACTTACCAACTGAGTTGTTACACTTTGGAAAATGTTTTAAATTGTGTTGGAAAAAAAAGTAATATATATATATGTATGAAAATATATATGTATAAAATAAAACATACTTGTATGAAAAATTTTTTATTTTTTTTTAACTGTACAGTACAACCTCGTTTATCCGGACTAATTGGAACCGGAAGTGATCCGGTTAATCAAAAATCCGGATAATCCGAAATTGTAGAAAGATAAATAAAACAAAATATAAAATGATAACTTACCATTTATAATTTCCTTTTGGTCATGAAAAAACACAATATTTACACAGTCATTCAATTTACACAATACACGAAATTACACAATGTACTGTAAATCATGAAAAACATTTTATTTACACACCTGAAATATTTAGACGTGCTTTTAATTTACACAGGGTTTAGTTATTATTTACAAAAAAAGTCATTTATCTTCCTCTGTTTTAATTTGGTGTGACGTTTCAATGCGGCACGATCACGTAAATGTTTCACCATCATTAGTTCAGCTGGTGTTGTATCCTTCTGTTGCTCCAAATACGCCATGATGTTTTCCAGCTGTGTCATCGCGTCCGCGTGCGTCATCTCTGGCTGTGCACTGTCTACCTCTTCCTCGCTCTCGCTGTCGTCTGCTCCCTGCGTAGATGTACTCGCTACAATTATCTCTTCATCTGTCATGACTCCATAACCTCCTTCGTTGTTGTCTGTTAACCAATCATTGACGTCATTGATATCAACATCGGAACAACCGTCAATTCTTGCAAACATGCCTAACAATTGCTCTGTAGTGACAGTGGGTTTCATTCAATTCACTTATTTGTGGAGTGGTAGGGTTCATTTCTTCAATTACATTGCATATGTTTGGCCACAATTTTTTCCAAGACTTTTGTAGAGCACTTTTTGGAACATGATCCCAAGCGTCTGCAATCATGTAAATCACGTGTTTGACATTTACAGATTTTAACAAATCAATCACGCTTTGTTCGCCTTCTTCTTCAATTAATTTGCTTAAAAGTTCCCTGCGATAAACACGCTTGATACTTTCCAACACACCCTGATCCATAGGTTGCAAAATTGGAGTCACATTTGGAGGGAGAAATTTAACTTTAATATCCCCACTGATGAGATCTTCTACTGCAGGATGAGATGGCGCATTGTCAAGAAACAAAATCGCTTTTTCTGGCAGTTTTTTTTCTTTGAGAAATTTTTTTACATCTGGGACGAAATTTTCAAAGAACCACTTTTTAAAAATAAAGCTGTCCATCCACGCACTATTTTGATTTAGATAAACCACAGGCAAGGATGCACGATTTACATTTTTAAGTGCTCGAGGATTTTTTGCCTTGCCAATAATTATCACTAGGGGAATTTTGTGGTTTCCAGAAGCATTGCTACAAGCCATAGCAGTTAGGCGATCCTTGCTCTTTTTGTAGCCCTTGGCTGCCTCATCAGTTTTACAAGCTAAGGTTTTGCTCGGTTATATACGATAAAACAGTCCTGTTTCGTCAGCATTGTAAATCTGGTCAGGAGAAAGTTTTTCAGACGAAATAATTCGTTGAAAAGTTTTCTTAAACTTTTCACTTGCCACCTCATCACTAGACAGGCTTTCACCAGTCACATAATTATGCCATGCCGATTTTTGAACCGCTCTAGCCATCCCTGGCTAGCTGTAAAATTTGGATCAGGATTTGGTAATTTTTTGTTTAGGCTTGCCGCTTTTTCAGCCAAAATTTGTCCAGAAATTGGAACACCACGTTCTCGCTGAGCACTAAACCACATAAATAATGCCTCGTCCAACGATTCATTTTTTGCATTTTTTATAGTTCCTCTACCCTCTAAACTGTCTTTAGCGATCATTTTGAAGCAAAAGTCTTCAATATTTTTACGATTTTTTTTCCAATCTGACACAGTTGATGTCCCTACGCCGAGTTCTGCAGCAAGTTTATTTAAAGATTCACCCCTGTCTATACGACTCTAACTTTTGGGCCATTGTAAGCATATTACGTTTTCATTTCGTCGCTATTTCCACGCACAAACGCTAACACACAAATATAATACACTATTAACCGTATCCGATCAAAAATGTAAAGAAACTAAACACTGCACAGCACGATATGGTAATGATGTATTCCGGTCGCTAGCACATGACAGACTACCCGCCGGCGTAGACAATAGACAAGGTCACTGTCGTGCCGCATCGGGGTAGGGGGATGGTGACGCAGAGGTCATTGCTCCTCCACTTTCTCTTCCCAGCGCATCAACAACCCGCCCTACTACCTCAAGGCGATACTGTAGTGTTGAGGAAATCACGTTTTTATCAACATTAATGTAATAGCAGATATTTCTTGTTGAAACTCCATATTCAAGGATAAAATAAAGCAAAAACTTAAAGTTTCAAAATATTATAAATATTATTAAAAATATTATTCAAAATAATTATTAAAATATTTTGAAACTTTAAGCTTTTGCTTTATTTTATCCTTGATTAAATTATATATTTTTTGTTCCGGATCGATCCGGATATCCGGTTGAACGAGCTCCGGATAAATGTAGTACTGTATATATAGTCTGTGGCTCAACAAATAATAAAGCGATATCAATATTCTGAAATATGTGTCTAGTTACAGTACTGTAACTCATAACATCTGCTAAAATGTTGTCATAAACATCTCTTAAAAAACCAGTTGTTAAAAAAGACTACTACACAAGATGTGAAAACTTAAATGACTGTGCAAGTTTTCTAAATAAATAGCACAACCCAATTAAATAGTATTAAATAACTCAAAAAAAAATCAGTTGATCTTTTTTAAATATATTAAAAATATAATGTATAATATAAAACTACCACTCCACTTATTTCTTAAATTATACTCAAGAAGTCTATTTACAAGTTTGTAACGCATCAAATTTTGGGGGGGTAAGAAAATTTTGAAAACGAAAGTTTGTAGGGTGTAATAAATATAAAATTATATAAGCTTGTTGTACTTGAAGAGTTTTTATTTTTATTACAAAAAAAATTGAAAGTAAGTTTTTATTATTATTATTTATAAAGATATGCCAAGCTTTATGGGCGCCAGGTAGCGTTAGCTTACCAATTTTGAAAAAAGGAAGTTAATTGTTATTATTAAAATTTCTCAGGGTCGCAAATCCTTTTGAAAGTGTACTTACAGTGGTTCTCGGTGAAATAAAAAAAATCTTATTTTGTTGTGCTGAAAGTGAACATAATTTATTAAATTAAGATTATACATTTATACAAGGTTATACATACATATTCATAAAGCATATCTTACTATTACTTAAAATCTCAAAGTCCTTTGACTTTAAATTCTGCCTTAGAGGCTTAAATCCTTTTTTATAATTCTAAAATTAATAGTTGCAACTTGAAAGAAAACTATTTTTTATGGTGAGCTTTAAAACTCTCACGTAGCAAAGATGATTATTATTATTATTATTAACATGAAATTAAGTTCTTTAAATGACTAATTATTAAACAAAGATTATACATTTGAATAAATTTAGAAAGTTCATATAAAAAGTTCTTTTTCTTTTACAAAATTATTTTATTTTAAAATGTCTCTGATTTTTTGTTACCGCATAACCGATCCGGTAGATTGGAAACCTCCACGTGCCAAGTTCCTTTCATTCTGTGTTGCAAAGACCTTGCAGACTCAATCTATACACCTGACGATTAATTATCCTTTTAAATTCATGGTACTGTACAAAGATTATCATCACTTTAACAATAGTTATTGTCCAAAACGCAAACTAAGTCTTACCACGTCAAACTGTCTCTAAACTCACTGAATCTTCACCATTAATTTTCTGAAGCTTCTTTTATTTAAAAACATCTCTCCCTGAACTAAATGTCACCATAGGACCTTAACTACTTTTTCTACATTTTGAGAAAGTTTCTCTTCACTGAAAAAACGTCCTATCACCTCAGACCCCTCTCTAAGACTGACTAACCACATGGGTATTTTTCACTTCCTTTACCGTTACCTCCCTTTTCTTGCAACGTATGCGAGAATTATTCTCACATAGCAACACAGACTCTGTTCAAATTATTTTGCCTAACACAATACAAATACTACCTAAATATTTATTACAACTTATAATTAATATTTTATACATGACATTATTATTTTGGAAACCTATATTTACTTTTTTATAATCCCTTGTCTTAACAGTCACATTGAGTCATTCTTTTGACTTCTGAAGTCCCCCACCAATTCAATTTCAAATAAATCTTAATATAACCATTTTTTGATTATCCTAGTTAAAATTACCATTTTTTGGTATTACAAGGGCTCAAAACAACTTTCTCCGGTTGAGAAAGTTAACGTTGCCCAAGGCTACAGGCGGAGTGGTGGTAGAGGCAGAGAAGGGGTAGCGGCCGGAGTGGTGGTAGCGACAGGAGAAGGGGCTCCGTGCTATAAAAGGAGACGTCCACTGGATCAGAGAGAGTTCTGTCACTGGACTGCCTGGTGAAAACCGGCCTCCTCTTACGCTCTCAGGTAAGTCCTAACTTTAACTTAGAATTAAATTTGCTTGCTTGCGGTAGGAATAAGAGTGTTCAGGACTTATAGGAATAGTGACGTGCCCTAAGCACATGATACAGCTGAGGAGATTAAGGCTGAACTCACATACAAATTCGCCTTCGTTGTTTTAGGGAGTATGTGTGGTGAAAACTCACATACAAATTCGCCTTCGTTGTTTTAGGGCGTATGTGCGGTGAAAACTCACATACGAATTCGCCTTCGTCGTTTTAGGGTGTATGTGTGGTGCAAACTCACATACGCATTCGTCTTCGTTGTTTTAGGGCGTATGTGTGGTGAAAACTCACATATGAATTCGCCTTCGTCGTTTTAGGGTGTATGTGTGGTGCAAACTCACATACAAATTCGCCTTCGTTGTTTTAGGGCGTATGTGTGGTGAAAACTCCCATACGAATTCGCCTTCGTCGTTTTAGGGTGTATGTGTGGTGCAAACTCACATACGAATTCGTCTTCGTGGTTTTAGGGCGTATGTGTGGTGCAAACTCACATACGAACTCGTCGTAGTTGTCGCAGGGACGCGGGCGAGGACGCGCCGCTCGCACCGCTACCGAATAAGAAAGTTCGTCGTTCGCGTAAGCACGTTATTTTCCCTTCCCCCCCTTCCTTTCTGGCTATGATGACGATATTGGTTCTGGTATCCGTAGAGGAAGTGCTCTAGGATCGGACCAGGCTGAGCCATTTCCCTCTTCCCTGATAAACCTTCGACCCCTGGAGTTAACATCCCCGCCATTGGCCGGACTATCCAAGGCAACAATTATAAATTTATTTTGGTGAGTGCTAAGAATTTCCCCGTAGGGAAAAAGGCCTCACAAAATTGGCGCCCGAACAGGGACCTGAGTGCTAGTCCAACGTTATTTAGGTTTGCTTGGATCCGTAAGCGGCAAAAATCGAGAGCTACAGGTAGTTCTGAGTCGGTAGGGTAAAAAAAAAAATAATAATAAAAAAAAAATGGATTTGCGGAAAATCGTTTGGCTCTTTTTCCTGCGGTTGTTGGGGAAATTTTATGTACATTCCCCGGACGATAAAGGTTCTGGAGGGGCCACGGTTAAGGCAACGGATAAGAAGAAAGGGGTGATGTCGAAATCAACCGAATCCAACCTCGAGAGTATAGATTTTGCCTCAATGAGTGGTCAGATCGAGGAGAAATCCCCAACGCCCACGGAGGATGATCCTAGGGTTGGATGGATATACATGCTGGCTTGATAGAGGAAATGGGGAAACATAATCTGGTTACCAGCGGGAAAAGCGTTTCAGAGCTGCGTAAGGATTTCGTGGGATTTTGGAAGGCATCTGCAAGCGAGCAGGCTCGGACACCGGGGAGTGGTGCGGTACAAGAACTGGGAGAGTTCAGTGAAATGTTAGGCCTCCCGGCTAGTGCGAACGCTAAAGAGGTGCGACGTGCGTTGGCGAGGTTAGTGGAAACCGCTCGGGGAAGAACGGCAGAAGAAGGAGGACCGACCGATCGACTTAAAAGGAGCCTCACTTTGCCACTCCGTGATATCAGTACTAATGGCCATGGGTTGCCACACCCGTCCGTCCGACCACCCCAGGGTGGTCAAGGGCCGAACTATATTGTGCAGGAAAGACCATATGTCAGCGACACACGGGAGACGGGAGCCCTCTGCGACTTGGTGAGGAAATGGAATATTCGGTTCGATGGCACCAAAAACCCAGTATCGTTCTTGGAACGATTAGATGAACTGATGGAAGCCTACGAAATAAAGGGAAATGGAATATTGAAGGCTCTCCCGGAGCTGTTGCAAGGAGACGCACTTTTATGGGCAAGAAATAACCGGGACATGTGGGAAACTTATGGGAATTTCCGAAGAGATTTCGAAACGCAATTCCTACCTTCCGGGTATAGGCGGAACCTCGATGAGGAACTTAGAAGGAGAACCCAGGGAGAGAGAGAGCCGTTCCGACAATACGTCGTTGCTATTTCAACATTGATTCGGAGAAAGGGAGGCATTTCCTTACCAGAGAAACTGGACATCCTCTACTCGAATATGCGCCCGGAGTACAAAATCACCATGCGGAGAGACGAATTCTTCACTCTGCATGAGATGATTGTAAGGGCAGAGCACTATGAAAGTTACTTGCGTGACAGGGAAAATTTTCGGCCACCACCCCCTCCGTCAATGGCTTTGATGATGGAAACCGCGTACCAACCGCGGAAAAGAAATGTACCAGCCGTGGATAGCGCGGCCGTAATAAAACGGGCGGAGCCAAGTGTCGCAAGGAGTGAACAAGTACTCTCCAATACGTTCACACGGCTGGCAAGCAACCAGTCCCCAGTGGTAATTGGTGAAAAACGGTTACGGGAACGGACCGAGTTGACCAGGAACGGAAGTGGAAACCGCGAACACGAGGGAAAACGCGGGCCAGTGCCTGTGACAAGTAGAAATATTTCATATCTGACATGTTGGAACTGCGACCAGAAGGGCCATGTTTTTCGTAAGTGCAAAGAGATAAAACGGGTCCGGTGTTTTAGGTGCAAGAGACAGGGAGTTAGAACAGAGGAGTGTGGTTGTCACGCGGGAAACGAAGTGCGGGCCCAGGAGGAAAGAGGTCACCTGAGTCCGGGAGAAAGTTTGAAAGGACGACCTCGGCAGAATGGAGAGACTGGCTACAAACACTAAGACGTTTTACAGGTTTGGAAAGCGTTGCTCCACCCGAAGGCGAAAATCGGCCGTTTGTGAGGATTATCGTCTACAATAAGGAAATATGGGCCTTGATAGACACGGGAGCAGCAGCGACTCTGATTGGCGACCAGATGGCGTTGCATTTGAACGACCACGGTAGGCATCCTAAGGATATTTCGACCACCATGAAGATGGCAAATGGGAGCATTTCGGACGTCCGCCATAGTTATGAGTTTGAGGGACAGTTAGGCAGTAGAATGTGCGGTTGGAACGCATTACATGTGCCGGGACTCACTTCCGAGATGGTGTTGGGCATGGATGTCATTAAACCTTTGGAGTTAGTCACGATAAATGATCGATTAGACTTACGGATGCCGGCGCAGACGGATAAGAGCGATAACCCCGAAAACATTGGAGCGGTAGTGTCATTGACGAGCGAACAAGGCCATTCGTTGTCACAGTTATTAGAGGCAGAATTGGAACGATTTGATCAGGTTAGTGGGCCGTCAAATGCGGCGGTGCATGAAATCCGGTTGAATGATAAGGACTGCGTCCCCATCAAGTACAGGAAGGGAACGCTGAATAGGGCGGCAGATGCGCTGTCCCGCCATCCGATTTCCTCCGTTGATCAGCCGATACTTGAGACCAAGACAGGACCTCTTGGTGCGACTGCGAGGAAACCCACGAAAAAAAAGAAGCGATGTCAAGGAGGCCGAAGGGGGAAGAAATCCCCAGAAGGCATCTGCGCGGTGGCTGGACCAGCATGGTATGACGACGCTTTCAGTCAAGCAGAAAAGGCTCCGCTTAAGGGTCCGAACTACACGATTAGGGAGGATAAGCTGTTCAAGCGGGCCACCACGACAGGCAAGCTAGGTCCCGAAGGACAAACCTCGGAAAGTTGGAAACTATGTGTCCCAGACAACCTCCGCCTTGAAGTGTTGAAGGAGAATCATGACCTGGCTACAGCAGGGCATCTCAGAGCAAGAGACCCCGAGTGGGAGGCGTTCGGAGAGTCGATAGACAGCGGGTACCCGGAAGCCTCTAGTCCGTGCCGTTTCCCCCCGTTGGTGCAAACTGCGGGAGGTGAAGCGGATGGGGACCCCGACGTAGGGGTTGAAAACGACGAGAGTCCCAGTGGGAGCAGTTCGCCGTGTCTGTCGATCCGGGCCTCTGACGAGGATTGGATGCGAGTGGAGGAAGCCGAGCCCGCCGGCCACCCGGGACCACGTTTTCCAGATCCAGAGGAGGGAAAAGAGGGTGAGCTCAAGAGAGACGAGACCATCCCAGAAGGACCGCCGCTCAAAGGGAAGGCCAGGAGGAAGAAGGTCCGAGTACAGCGGCCGGATGGGACTTTCTACCGGATAAGGGCCAGTAAATGGCGGCCGCAGTGAAGGTATTTAGGGTTGAAAGTGAATGGGTCGGAGTAGACCCAAGCGCGTGAAGGAACCGCTACAGGAGACGGAACGCAGTCGCGTATCATCATTATGGTTGTCGTTTTTTTTTTCTTGGTAAAGTAAGAAGGGGGTGTAACGCATCAAATTTTGGGGGGGTAAGAAAATTTTGAAAACGAAAGTTTGTAGGGCTCAAAACAACTTTCTCCGGTTGAGAAAGTTAACGTTGCCCAAGGCTACAGGCGGAGTGGTGGTAGAGGCAGAGAAGGGGTAGCGGCCGGAGTGGTGGTAGCGACAGGAGAAGGGGCTCCGTGCTATAAAAGGAGACGTCCACTGGATCAGAGAGAGTTCTGTCACTGGACTGCCTGGTGAAAACCGGCCTCCTCTTACGCTCTCAGGTAAGTCCTAACTTTAACTTAGAATTAAATTTGCTTGCTTGCGGTAGGAATAAGAGTGTTCAGGACTTATAGGAATAGTGACGTGCCCTAAGCACATGATACAGCTGAGGAGATTAAGGCTGAACTCACATACAAATTCGCCTTCGTTGTTTTAGGGCGTATGTGCGGTGAAAACTCACATACGAATTCGCCTTCGTTGTTTTAGGGAGTATGTGTGGTGAAAACTCACATACGAATTCGCCTTCGTTGTTTTAGGGCGTATGTGCGGTGAAAACTCACATACGAATTCGCCTTCGTTGTTTAAGGACGTATGTGCGGTGAAAACTCACATACGAATTCGTCTTCGTTGTTTTAGGGCGTATGTGTGGTGAAAACTCACATACGAATTCGCCTTCATTGTTTTAGGGCGTATGTGCGGTGAAAACTCACATACGAATTCGCCTTCGTTGTTTTAGGGCGTATGTGCGGTGAAAACTCACATACGAATTCGCCTTCGTTGTTTTAGGACGTATGTGCGGTGAAAACTCACATACGAATTCGCCTTCGTTGTTTTAGGGAGTATGTGTGGTGAAAACTCACATACAAATTCGCCTTCGTTGTTTTAGGGCGTATGTGCGGTGAAAACTCACATACAAATTCGCCTTCGTTGTTTTAGGGCGTATGTGCGGTGAAAACTCACATACGAATTCGCCTTCGTCGTTTTAGGGTGTATGTGTGGTGCAAACTCACATACGCATTCGTCTTCGTTGTTTTAGGGCGTATGTGTGGTGAAAACTCACATACGAATTCGCCTTCGTCGTTTTAGGGTGTATGTGTGGTGCAAACTCACATACAAATTCGCCTTCGTTGTTTTAGGGCGTATGTGTGGTGAAAACTCCCATACGAATTCGCCTTCGTCGTTTTAGGGTGTATGTGTGGTGCAAACTCACATACGAATTCGTCTTCGTGGTTTTAGGGCGTATGTGTGGTGCAAACTCACATACGAACTTGTCGTAGTTGTCGCAGGGACGCGGGCGAGGACGCGCCGCTCGCACCGCTACCGAATAAGAAAGTTCGTCGTTCGCGTAAGCACGTTATTTTCCCTTCCCCCCCCTTCCTTTCTGGCTATGATGACGATATTGGTTCTGGTATCCGTAGAGGAAGTGATCTAGGATCGGACCAGGCTGAGCCATTTCCCTCTTCCCTGATAAACCTTCGACCCCTGGAGTTAACAACCCCGCCATTGGCCGGACTATCCAAGGCAACAATTATAAATTTATTTTGGTGAGTGCTAAGATTTTCCCCGTAGGGAAAAAGGCCTCACAAGTTTTACAATAAAATAGTCTAGATGTCTAAGCTAAGAAATAAAGAGAGTATTTTATGTTATATGATTGGAAAGATTTTTGTATATTTTATTATAAAACTTGTATTATGTAAATAGACTTCTTGAGTACAATTTAGGAAATAAGTTGAGTGGTTTTATATATATATATAGTGATTGTATTACACACCATCGCTACCTGCAATATAAATTTCTTAATGATCGTGTTGCCTTACTGGACTGGCACAATTAAATAAACTACCTTAATTTCATAGCTTTATATACCATGTGTCCATTAAGTCCCACCCCCCCTCACCCCTGTTATTTTTTTATTAATGGAAATAGACAGATTTACTTTGGGGAAAGTTTATATAACCAAAGGAGGAGTTTTTGAAGTATCAAAATTTTCAACCCTTAACCCCAAAATGGGGTAGTTTTGGAGTAAGTCAAGAATTTTAAATAGCAACCCCTATTGAGTGATACCTCATTTTAAAGGCCTTTTCAAAATAAGAATAATGGCGCAAACCAGAGGTCTCTAAATTCACAATTCGATTGGTTGCTATGTTGGGTAAGATGAACTTAGAGACCTCTGGTTTCCACCATTATTCTTATTATGAAAATACCTTTAAAATGAGGTATCACTCAATAGGGGTTGCTATTTAAAATTCTTGACTTACCCCCAAACTACCCCATTTTGGGGGTAAGGGTTGAAAATTTTTATACTTCAAAAACTCCTCCTTTGGTTATCTAAACTTTCCCCAAAGCAAATCTGTCTATTTCCATTAATAAAAAAAATAAGAGGGGGTGGGACTTTTTGGACACATGGTATATATAAAATGTTCACAAAACAATACTAATACACAATACATTTGCAGATATTAAAATAAAACTGATACATTTATATACACATGTGCACTCAGTCATGGTCAAGTTACAACTGAAGATAAATGGAAGAATATGATAGCCTATGTTTTGTACTGAAGGGATCCAATTTGAATTAATTATCTTATCAAAAATAGTGACAGACTTTAAATTGGTTTTTCATTTAACCTTTACAACTCTCGTGTCGGCTCAGCCAACATTTTAGTTTTTCTGTTCCGATCATATTTCGGCCAACCAACTATGAACAATTCAATATTTTAACGCTAATTTTCGATAGTTTATAGTTGTTCTATACACATTGTTATTTTATTGTGTAACTATAGTAACTAAATTAAAATTAGGAAAAAAATACATGGTTTTTATTTTATTTTATAAAGTATTTTTATTTTTATTTTATTTTATTTTAAGTATTAGCTCTATTTAGTTATAATCGTACCAAAAAAATGAGATCTGAAGGAGTGTAAAAATAATGATAGTGTTAAGGGTGAATAGCACACTAGGGTCTATTATTGTGTGTTTTGCAATACATAAAAAGACATCTGAATAAACAATATTAATAAAATAATAAAATCAATTACAATGTTAACATTAACAAATTTCTTCTTTTTTTATTATTTTAAATCAAAAATATTTATAACCAATGAATAGAATGTTATTTCATGTCAATTTTCAATTAAATATTAAATACAATAAACGAGAATGGGAATAAAGTTCCAATTTCTAATTAAATATATTTAGATAAGCAGAGTCTTAATCTCAGGTCTATGTGTCGTTTCGGCTTTTGGTATAAAGCTTGTTGTTATAATCTTTGTTATTTGAAAGTTTGTTATAAAAAATGTTTTCATATACCGGTATATAAAATTCCTTTTTTCTAATTCCTCTAGCCTTTGATCGTTGGCTTAACTTACTTGCCACATTTGGTTTCTGATCATATATAAATATATAATCGTACTAGTTGTATAACTTCACACACACTGATTCTTATTTCAAATCTTAATAATATTATAACTGAATATATTTAAAAAAAATTATAATAACTAATTTTTTTGTGTGTGATTATTTTTTATTGGGTCTGTTTAGAATTCTTTCTTTTATTTTGCTTGTGAATTTAGGTAAGGATATTGGGTTAGGTTACCCATTGGGGATGTTGCAGTTTATAAATTTCAAATTTTTTAAAACGTTCTTACTGGGTCCTTTAAACTTCCTACAAACAAGCATGAACTTCCTAAATTTAACAATAACTAATGTAACAGATTCTCTTTAAAAATATACAGGTAACCAACTAAAACAAACCAAACAATCCATGTGTCATCCAATCGTCCACATAACCTAAAAATAGCAGCTTACAATAGTTTCATACATAAAGCATTCAGCATAACAATGAACAAGAACGATCTCATAAACAAAATCAACAAAATAAAAACAAAACACAACCGACAAAGGAAAAAACGTAATTGGCATTGAATATCATAGTTTAATAATGTTGCTAGCCGAATTAAAAAAAAAAAAAAAACAGGGCATAAATCGAAGAAAAAAGCCATTTGTCCAAAACAATACGACTGGGATCTACGAAATCAGTTGTGACAATTAATTGTAATAAACATTACATCGGACAAATCAGTAGATTCGTCAAAGTAAGATTTTAAGGACATTTACTGGGAAAAAATTACAACAATATAACTTCAAAATCTGCAGAACATATAACTGAAACAAGCCACACTTTACAAGGGTATCGACAATAATTTACAAATTTTGCATAAATGTTTTAAAGGATCAAGTACGATTGTTTTAGAAGAATTTCAAATTTATAAACACACAAAAATAGACTCTAATGCGTTATTAAATAAAATAACAATTCACAGTCAAACATAGTTTTCAATAAGATACCGTATTTGCTTGCGTACGACGTGCACCTTTTTTAAAAATATCTTACGGGAAATTCGTAGGTGCGCGTCATACGGGGAGATTTCCAAACGGAGATAAAGTATGGTATGTGGCTGGATTGTGCTGTAGTCAAAATCGCTAAATACTATCCGGTGGTAAGCTATTTCTGTTTGTGTCATTTCCGGTAGCCGTAATGTTTGTTTAAACAAACCCAATCAACAAGTAGTGGTGAGTCACATCTGGTGTTGGGCTTCTCAAGAAAGGTGTCTGTTCATTTCGTAATTCTTCGATTATTTCCGTATGTACAGACATCGTTGGTGTACACTGTACAGACCAGTGTTGTACCCCAGTCAAGATCGTGCGTGTGCTCTGTTTAGACAGTTTGGTGAATGAATAAGTAAGTGAAGATGAGTTATGTAAAGCGCTTGGTTCATTTACTGCTGGTGAAAAATTAAAAGTTATTCTTGAAGCAGAAGAGATTGGTAATCGTGCAGCGGGCCGTAAGAATGGCATTACGGAATCCTGTGTAAGAAATTGGAGGAAGAAAAAAGAGAAGCTTAAAGATTCCAATAAAAATAGAAGAGCATTTCGTGGACGAAAACCAAAGTTTCTACATTTAGAAGAACAGCTATTTTCCTACATACAAGATAGGCATCAAGAAGGGTTGGCTATATCAACAGAGATAGCAAATTTAAAGGCAAAATAAATAGCAAAAGATTTTCAAATTTCGGATGCAGATTTCAAGTAAGCTGAGGCTGGTTACGTCGTTTTATGAAGAGGCATGGGTTATCCATCAGAAAACAAACGTCTATGTGCCAACATTTGCCGGACGCCTACGAAGAAAAATTAGTGACATTTCAGAGACATGTAATTCAATTACGACAGAAAAATATTTTCTGTTGGGGCAAATTGGGAATGCTGATCAAACCCCAGTTTACTTCGACATGCTAGCAGACTCCACAATTAATGCAGTAGGAGATAAAACTGTTCGCGTTTGCACTTGTGGTTACGAAAAACAGCGATGTACTGTCATGCTGACAGTACTGGCAAATGGCAAAAAAATTCCGCCATATGTTATATTTAAAAGAAAAATATTACCTCTCTAATATTACCTACCTACATTTTATGTTTTTCATAAAAACTTAATCTCGTTTTTGGAGTGCGCGTCTTATGTGGGGGCGCGTCGTATGCGAGCAAATACGGTAATTCAAATTGAAACCCTCAATACAAGATTTGGCTATCACATTATTATATTTATTTTCAGTTATAATTTAACCATGATCGGTTATTCAAATGTGTGTATAAATGTATCCATTTTATTTTAATATTTGTGAACGTAAAATATTAATTAAATTGAATTCAAGAAAAACCTTATATTTTACTTTAGCAATACTTACAGATACAATTTCTTGAGTTATTCGATCCAAATCATAGAGAAAATTTGTAGCTGATAGTGGAGCCTACAAAGAAAAAATAACATGGTACAATTTTATTGAGACAAATAGATACTTTCAATGGTAATTTAAGCATTCTTAAAAGTTTAATGGACCAATGAAGAGCAAAATAACAAAGCAACTAATTTCTGAAAGAACAAGAGCAATCTTCACTTTTTTAAATAAATTGTGCACAAGCACCATAATATGGTGTTTTATATTATAAACTTTCTCATTCCTTCATACCCTTAGAAACAAAAACAAGTTGATGAGGTGCATCATGGTACTTACCCAGCTCCATCTTACAATATAATACAGTCAGTGTTTTAACCCTATCGGATCTCAAAGCTGTACATATGTGAAGAAGCCATTACTTGCTACACTCATGTCGGTAACTTGGCCCTCCTGGATCTTGTAACTATGCGAATATCATATTTTTTTAGATCAGGTTTCGAAATTACATTTTTGACAATAACTTTGCTATTTGTCATCGTAGAGATGTGGGGTTGGTACCAATACATGCAGAATTGAAATCTGCACATTTTTATCTAACTTAGTATGTTACAAATTGAATAACACACGAGATAGAAAAAAAAAACTCTTTAATATAGCTGCCACTTGATATTTTTAATTAGATTTTTCTAAATATCAATATAATTCTATATTTCATCTTCCTTAATTTTGTAGCTGATATTGTGATTACATACAGACGACAACAACAAGTGTCAAACGGCATGTTGAAAATCACTTTTTCCGTTTACTGAATCCATGAAATGTGAAGATCAGTCAAAAAACGGAAGTCAAAATTACCAAACTTGCTCTATATTTTGTATACTGGATAAGAAATAAATCACCAAATGATATGACACAAATTTTCACTAAAATTATTTATTTGTAACAGGACAATCTTTTAATACCTTTATCAATTTATCTTCACTTGTTACATGTATACAAGGTTTTGTCCTACCAACCCAAAAGGAGGTTAGGCCAATTCTTCATCCAGATAGCCGCGGTAATGCAATATAACAATGTTTTTAAGTTCAATGCCATCATATAGTGTGATCTTAGTTCATAAACTAAATGTAAAGCCTTGTATCTGTGACGTTGCTTATAGTGGTAATCTGTGTTCATGTTATTTGTTTTTATAAAAAGTGACGAATCTTTTCAATTATAAGACTACAAGTATTGTTAGGTTAAATTATTAATAAACATACTACAGAAAGCATTTAATCCAAAGGCGAGTAACCAATATCTAATAATATCTACTCAAATGGAGTTTTATAAGATAAAAAAATGTCCTGTCAAAAGTATTTGTACTTACGACTTTCTTTCTTTGAACAAACGAAATGTTACTTACTGGTACAGAACGTTATTTTAATTTCGTGATCTTTTGTAGATATTCTAGGGCTATATACAATTTTTTATAGTTAGAACAAACTTTATTGCTTCTTTTTCACTATTTATTTGATGTATTAAAAGTCACAATTCACGTCTATGTTATATCAGACTAAACATTGGCTCTGAAAGAAGCAATTTCCAAGATAACTCACTGGACCTCACAACAATGGTCATTGATAACAGACCTTAACACATTGAATATGGTTTCCAGTCATTGTCTATTTTCATATTAGAAATGAGTTCTGCATACATTCATTAACAGATGATTATATTCCTCTAGCGGAAAAGATTAAAAATGATGTTCTGTAATGTGTTTTAGACTAGTTTGAGAATAGTTCAATAGAACTGAAACGGTGATTGTCAAAGAAAGGTAAAGCCAAACCACAAATGTATCAAATACTTATATTTAGTTTAAAAAGTTTTTGAATGGTTTATTATTAAAATAAAACAAGTTTAGAAGTTCTCTTACACTTTGTGTCGACTGATTAGGAGGTGGAGGTTTTCTATTAAACAGAGCACTATAGATATCTGTTGTGGGACAGCTATCTTCTGTATTTAGAACAATCAAAGGTGAATCCCATCGGTTACGACTGTCGGGTGCTTCATACCTAAACATTCAAATATTACAACTGTCAGTATTTCAATTAAAAAAAGAAGAAAGTGTGAATAATTTGACAAATTTGAACACAAATTAGATACATTTCATGTTTAAATGTATGAACCCTTATGGTAGTGTTAATACCTTTGGCAATGAAATATTTATAAATAATACTTATAGGATTAATTTGGTACTATTTTTAGCTTAGTGACCTCTCTAGGTCACACCATGAGACAAGTCCATTGAGGGAGGAGCCAGTAATAGACAGCCTCACCTTAAAGGGATTTACCCACTCGTTTCCCCACTGTGACAGTGCTTGGCATCGTGATTCTTCTGTAGTTAAATATATTTAAAGCGCTAGGAAAAATCATAAATACTAGATTTCATTTTACATAACTGTTGCAAAAGAGCATAATTTAATGAATAAATAAATAAACATTATATATATAAATATTTATTTATTTATTTATTTACATCCATAGCTTCTTTCCTTCCTTGTAAACAAATCATCAGAAACTTCTCAACAAAAAAAATATTTATCAGATTAAATGTTGAGCTTGACTTATGAGAAAAATTATACAGTATAACAAACACACAGAACACAATTCTCACAAAAAATACGCCTAAGTATCAGACGCGTTTCAACGACAAGGTCGTCCTCTTCAGTGATACACGAGCTACACCAATCAACTGTAGTTTTAGTTTGATTGGTGTAGCTCGTGTATCATTAAAGAAGACGACCTTGTCGTTGAAACGTGTCTGATACTTATGCGTATTTTTTGTGAGAATTGTGTTCTGTGTTTTTTTTTATACTGTAATATTTTTCAGATTAAATAAATAAATATAATAGAAATCTTTCATCTTAAATTGCAGGAAACTTCAATTAAAAACTAATATTTATTTTAGTACTTGGTTATTACTATTATTAAGCTACAGGGGAAATAATAATTATAGTTAAAGCAAAAATGTTTAATAAATAAATATGTCAGTACCGCTGACATAATGTTAATTTATCAGACGAAACATGTTTAAATTATAAAAACAAAAAATATCTTTTAACCTATAAAAAACTATACAAACATAATAAAACTACTTATATTTACTCAACTCTATTAACATCACAAGACATTAAGAGCCTCATTCAGAGTTAGCCTACTGCAGGAAGCTGTTCGTATTGACAACCGCATGCTGCTACTCTTGTTTTCCCATTGGGTATTACCCAACAGACATGATTCGTGGCACATAGTATAATGGCACAATTTTTGTCTGGTTTAGGTCAAATTTCGTATGATAAATTTAATTCTTTATGTAACAATGAAATTTATAATCGCTACGTACAGTTAAGAAATGATTTTCATGTGACTCCTGTTACACTATCAATAGCCATAATAAATATATTATACTGTGCTGCAAAGTTATACAACAGGCTGTCTACATTATAAAAACGAAATTAAATTTATGAAAAGCTTGCAGCGTTTTCTTCCATGTGAAGGCTATTATTCTGCATCAGAGTTTCTGTCATTATAGAATTTTATACTACTGAAATTTCAATAATAGTCCAAATTATGAAAGCTTTATAGATTTTATTATTGTTTCTAATGGCAGATTGTGAGAATTAACCCATTAGTTGTCTGGGATACCAATATAGTCTTCGAAAATTCTTTGACCTTTGTTGTTCAGTAATGATTGCTGTATATTCAAAGAAATGTTAGTTATTTTATTAATTTATTGTCGATATCCTTATTTTTTTATATATTTGTTTGTTTTTGTATAATTTTAAACAAGTTTTAAATACTAAATTTAAAATTGACAAATTTCAAACCTCAAGTTGCAAAATAAAATTGAATACAAGTTATGCTTGATTTTAGAAATTGATGGACCAGTAGTTTATTAACAAGAAAACTCAATTAATAAATTTCAAGATGATTAATTTTGAATTTAAAAAAAATTATTTTTCAACATTCAATAATGTAAAACAAAATGTCTACAATAAATATTTTAAAAATATATAACGGTTTATAATATACGCCATCCTAACCAAGTCTTTTCTGTGTTACAACATATCAACCAAGCCATAAAGATAAATATACAGCTATAAATACAAATATTAAAGAGTAATAAAATCTTCTTTTTTTTTTTTAATAAGATTTTAAAGTTTATGGGGAGGTGGCAGTAGTAAAGAATTTATGCATAAAATTATTACCTCCCAGAATCTATTGAAATTGTTATGTTTATTTAGAAAGATTCACTTACGTTAAAAGTGCATTTAACTATACCTCATAATTAGGGCATCAAATGCTTGCTGGCTATATTTTTCATCTTCTGGCCTGCTTGAATTCCACTTCCAAGCTTCATCTTTGGAAGCACAACATTCTACTGTAAGTTGTGTAGTTTTACAGCCTTTAGCCGCACAATACAATTCATATCTAAAACCTACAATCACAAACAAACTTAAGAACATCCAATATTAAAAAAGGATAATTATAAAATGAAGTTATCCAATGTAAGTAAACTGTAATTACTAACAAATGAGGATGTTTGTATAATTTGCTGATAAATTTATATATTGTATTTACAGACAAAACGTACCAACAAAAACATTGTAAATAAATACCCAAACCACAAAGCTCCTTGTTTAAAGGTGAAAACTTCTCGGTATAATAACAAAGAAGAAAAGAACGTAGCCCTCGAATACTCTAATAGTGTCAGGGTCAAAAATAACAAGAGTTGGTCAGGAGAGAGACCTAGTAAGAAAGATGAAATGGAGGGATCTAACCTAAAACTATATGAAAAAATGTAGAATCCCTTGGGATTGTCATGTCTGTACTCACTATAGTGAGCCTTTGAGGAGCTCTCGATTCAAAATATTGATGTTTCAAAAATTAATTTGCTTAAAAAATTTAAAACTGATTACTAATATTTACGAGTCAAAATATTTACAACAATTACTCAACGTAGTTACAATTAATACCAAATAAAGAGATACAGCTTACAATGAAATAGACATAATACTTCCTCATGCATGACCGTACTATCAAGCCTGCATGACAAATTTAAATGAAGTCTAATTTGTAGATTAGTTGGTAAAAATACTCTTATATTTATAGGTCCTAACTACTATTATCAATGGTCATAGAATGTCAGCAGGTTTTTGCAAGATCAACAAATACATAGTTGTTGAAAAACAAAATATATTTAAACACTCATTTTGAAATGGTTGAAGAGTTTCTTTTTTCATTTCCAAACTCATGTGCTGATGATTATTCATTCTAATTTCATTGAAATACTTTGAGTACTTTTTTGGAGAAAATGAAGCACATTTAGAGAAATTGCGCCACTAGACAATCAAGTTTCAGCTCCTATCTTCAAATCGTTATCGACTTAAATTTGAAATAATAGTAAACTAAAGTAAACTATGTTTACCAAGCTACAATGACTTTCAAAAAGTTTTGTTATAAAATTATGGAAAAACGTGATTTCGTTTTGCGTATCAAAATTTCATTGAACAATCTTTGTATGTTTTTTAATCTTTTCAAAGTAAATCTGGATAAAAAGTTCCTTCAAGCTTATTAACCATTTACAATACGATAGAATTGTTCTGATTTTTTGAAATTATCAAAAATAAAAATACACTAAATGTCAGTAGGGAGACAACAATAAAAAGTAGTTTATCTGTACAGCATATGTTTTTATTTATATGCTGAATATTGTTTCTATGAAAACAACAAAATATAAAAATGTACAACATTATTGGGTTGCCAACATTAAAGAAGTCTAAAATTATGTATTATTAAAAAGTTAGAAGAATACATTTTTTTAATGATAAAATAACTTTTTAATAATACATAATTTTAGACTTCTTTAATGTTGGCAACCCAATAATGTTGTACATTTTTATATTTTGTTGTTTTCATAGAAACAATATTCAGCATATAAATAAAAACATATGCTGTACAGATAAACTACTTCTTATTGTTGTCTCCCTACTGACATTTAGTGTATTTTTATTTTTGATAATTTCAAAAAATCAGAACAATTCTATCGTATTGTAAATGGTTAATAAGCTTGAAGGAACTTTTTATCCAGATTTACTTTGAAAAGATTAAAAAACATACAAAGATTGTTCAATGAAATTTTGATACGCAAAACGAAATCATGTTTTTCCATAATTTTATAACAAAACTTTTTGAAAGTCATTGTAGAAGAGTGTTGCTGTTGCATTTTGTTAATAATAAAGGCACTTCCATACCTTAATTTATTATTTGGTGTACTATTAGAAAAGTGAGACAGTTCCTCTAAAAAGGACGTCAATTGTTTTTGCTCTACACAAATCTCATGCTCTCCAAAAATGTTCAGCCGACATTTTCTCTCTCAAAATTTTGCATACTTGGCACGTGCCTAAAATATCTAGTGGGAAATGCTGCATTGAGCACGGGGACAGGACAGACAAGTAAGTAATATTAATATTATGTGCTTAAATTATTATTTAAAAAAAAAAACTAAGAATTTATGTGAAACTTACCTTTAATGTAGTTGCCAGCATCAAGTATAACTACATTTTCACGTCCTAGTAACCTAGTAAAAAAATCATAATACAATTATATAAACAATACAGCATTATATATCGTTAACAGATTTACTTTAAAAATAAAATTACTTTGACTGATGGTTCCATGTAATTAAATTACACAATAGAAATAAATGTTATTTTCTTATGTACCTCCCTCATGATCCCTACACTGCTTTATCCGAATCAAAAAATTATCCGAGATTTAATGCAAATTAAATAATTTAATGGAAACTTGATCTTTAGAAACAAAAAATAGGACTAGATCAGTTGAGCACAGTGGATGTTCCAACTTGGGAATTCCATGCTTTATCAAACCATCTTGTTCAACAGTGTGTTATATCTTGGCGAAGAAACCATGAGCCTTTCTACCACATTTCAGGTCTTTTTCTTCTCACCCTTTCACATAGGGCCGTCAAGATCTCTTTATTATAGATTTGATTAACAGTTTGAGCTTCAGGTATCCAATCAACATGAAACATATCAAGAAAACAACTATTGTTAATGCTTTCTTTTGTCTTGGTGAACTAGAAGTCTTCTAATGCATGCATGCATTAGCGCATAATTTCTGAACTATCATAGCGCTTAGTTTTACTGAAATAACTAGCAATCATCATAAGTTATTATATTTTCTAAAATGTTTGATTATTTTCATTGTTTTTCATGATGTTAGCACAAGTGTTCAAGCAAGTTTCCTTCTGTTCAGATATAAGAAGTCTTGGCACTATTTTTAAGTACACTTTTTTATATTTAAATTTGCAAATAAAATCTATCGATTAGTTTCTTCATCAATTAAGCAACTACTCGAATTCTCAAGCGATGATTTTTTGTGAACAATTTCCTAATTTTTTATTGTTAGCATCTCTTTTTGATGTTCGAGGATGACTAGATTGTGAAATATCTTCTATCACTTTGTTTCTCTCTTTAAAGTTTTGAAACCATTTGAAAATCTGAACATAATAGACATCCATCACAACCCTTTTTTCAAAAATGGTACATCTATGTAGGGGATTTTCCAAGCTTTATGAATAATTCATAATAACATGTTGCTCCACATAAATATGATTCATATAAAGTCCAGATCTTAAGGTCTCTTTGAACAAAGATTATTATTAGTTAGTACCAAACTGTTGGTCGCATATGCTTTTATAAAATATAGGAAAACCAATAGACTTTAGGGCCCTACTAATGGTAATTGGATTACAGTGAACTGAGTACCTACAATTCACATTTCCTTTGTTGAGATTAGTTTTAGTTATAAATTATTTTACTTATAAATTACTAATGAATGATAATAATTTTCGCTTAGACGTTTGATTTTTTTATATTGATACCTTGAGGGTGCCAAAACATCTATCAACAGAAACAAAACCAAATCGCTAAATAACTCCTATGATGAGATATTTCTCTACTTCTGCAATAGCAATTGAGTTTGATAACATCATTTTTGTTACAACAATAATCTAAAAATGGGAACTGAATCAATATTAATTAAATTTAAAATAGTCAGTGAAAATTCCACTATAATTAAGTAAAATAAAATAAATATATAAAATGATATGAAAAAAAAATTTAGTGAACTTACCTTAAAGTTTCAGATTTCAGTATGCCACGTATTTCCTTTTCTTTCTGAGAATCTGCAACAATCATACAATATAAATCAAATTAACGAGTAATGACATAAATAAAGTATAAAACCAATGTATGGCCTACTTTAAAATTTAATAGTATTACATTTTCAAATATATAGGACTTGAGTGTATGTAGTGTCTAAGAGAAAATGGGAACTAGGCTACATCATCGATTCTTTTTCTTCTACTGATACAAGTTTGGAAATTTTTTTAGGGTAAGTAGATTCGTCACTAGAAATTAAAAAGGCCTAGTTCAATGGAAAAATTTGACTGTATTTATAAAGTAGAGGAAGATTTCAATTGTTAATAAATAGAAGCTTTTATTATAAACACGCAATGAATATGTGATATCTAGATCGGATTAGGTTATCTTCGTTTTATTATATGTCAATTTTAAATGTATTTTTAAAAACAACCTTTTTTTTACTGAGTTATACTAATCGTAAAGAGCATAAATTCCAAGTATTCTCCTACCAAAAACTCCCAACTTTTCACACATTCTCTAGATTGTGAAGTAGGGCTAAAAATTGACCTCCGAAAATTACAGTAGGTAAAACACATTTTGTGATTTTCAACACTTTTAAACGTTTACACTTATTGGTAATTGTGTAGTGTACCCTGCCATGATATTAAGTAAAGAATTTGTGATATTAATAAAGAATTAAATAAAATATTTAGTACATACCTTCAAGGGCGTACCCAGGATCAAAACTAGGGGGGGGGGGCAAGCCATGGTCATTCAATATACAATTGATTATTAAAATAGTTATTTCAAGAATTGTATTAAATTCCAGCAACAAAATGTATAATAAAGATTTATTTTTTTACTTCCAGGGGGAGGGCAGCTGCCCCCCTGCCCCTCGCTGGGTACGCCCATGCATACCTTATTTTGAAACAAATAGATCATATTTGATGTCGGAAGACCCTTTTGAAGTACCAAATACATGATAATTATGCAATCGAACTTGCCCTAAAATTTAGTTAGGAAAATCGATGAAATCATTTACTACCTACCTTATTTTGAAAAAATGAGATCATATTAAGTGTCACTAGACAATTTTGAAGTAGCTAAATAATATTTACTAAAAAATAATAAATAAAAAAGTACGAAATCCAGGTTTGGTTAGTTTATTATGAATGTAAATCCAGCTCTGGTCAAATAATCTAATTGTTTTAAAATAAGGTAGTTATAACACATACACTAACGTAGTCATATATATTAACGTTGACTTTCGGTAATTAATTTTAACCTAACAACTGTATTCTCTTGTTATTTGACAATGAAGAAATTGTATTTTGGGACTTGAAATGTTCATTGTGCCATATAATATGATCTGATTCTTTGAATACAAGGTAAATACTTTGTTTTCATAATTTCTTATAGAAAAATCGAAGGAAAATCTACACTAATTATTAACCAAATCCACTGGGTAATTGTTTACAAAGAAAGTTACTTCTTTATTTGCAAATTTATTTTTAACATGTTCTACATACCTTATTTCTTAATAATAAAATAAGTTTTCAAACGTTGAGCTAATTTTCTCACCGAAAAATCGCAATTTCAAAAGTACAGAATTCAATACATTTATATATCACCGAAGTCAAGCAATTTCGAGCAAGGTTAGTACTTGGATGGGTGACTGCTTGGGAAATAAAGCACATTTTTTATTTTTTTAATTTTTACATCTTATATATAGCCACATTACTTGACCTTGTAAGGTAAAAATTCGCATACATATCTATTTTAATGCATAATTCACTTAATGGACCTAAACATTAAAGTTGATATTGTTTTTTTTTCTCCTTTAGCTACCATTTGAAAACTTATTTTATTATAATGAAATAAGGTAATAAATGTAGAATAAAAATTTACTCCGTGTTGAAAACTTACTGTGTTATTAAGAAATAAGGTATGTAGAACATGTTAACAAAAACAAATCGCAAAAAAATCAAAACTTTCTTTGTAAATAATTACCATAGTGTTGTAGATTTATAATGACACAAGGTAACTAGATGTTTTAACAACACTGTCATGGATTTGTATTATTAACATCAGGTAACCAGGTGTTTTAACACATAAACTTCAAGATGTATAAAGTAGAAAATACTTACTAAAATAAATTTCACTTTTGCTTCCACCACTTGCTTTTATTAGGTCGTTTTCTGACACTACAAAAACATTTTTATTGTGTTCTTTTTCAAAAAATAATTTAATTTGTTCACATCTAGTAGATTTACCACTACATGGAAAACCCGTTAACAAAACAATTGGCATAACTATAATAACTTGTTACTTAACCTAACCTAAAAAATAAGCAGACTACTAAATGTAAAGGTATACAAGTATCTCATAATAGGCCTATGTTATGTACGAGTTCATATTATGTTCATCTACTTGAGCTCGCCTTGTTTTGTACAGGTTTGTTAATCCAAACGGATGTTTGGCGGCGATTCTACTCAAATTATGCTAAAACTTTTATTTCATCCGGGAAATTGAAACATTTTATTTCATACCTGTTTAAATTTACTACCAAGATTTAGTAAACGAAAGATTAAAATATCTTTTTTTTTTTTAACAGACCCGCTACCTATTTATCTAAAACAAATGACAAATGACCCAGAGTACAATTTCACAAAATAATTTCTTAAGCATTTTTTAAAAAATAATTAACTATAAGATATAATTTGATTACATTTAAAACATTTTAGGTCCACCAATTCTTTTACATTTTTTTCTGCTCTTAGGTTGATCATTGTCGTATATTTAATTACATTAAAATAGTTTTATTGTTTTAAAAATTGTATTTAAAATTAAACTTGATTTTTTAAATTTTTTTTCCATGTTGTTTAGTAAGCCTAGGCCATCCATTACCTTACAAAAAAGGAAGGAAAGAATATAGAAATAATGACTCCTAGCCCTTGAATATTATTATATACTGTAGAATCAAGGTCAGAAGAGGAGGAGAATTGGTAGAAACCAGATAGGAAGGATTTAACCTAAAGACTACATGAAAATAGGTGTAGATCGAAATAGGATTGTTAACTGCAACTACATACTATAGTGAGTGAGCCCTTTAGAGTAATAAGTTTAATAGTTTAACTACTAATATATATTTAATTACTACAATATAATATCATATAACAGTATATATTTATATATATATGAGTAGCCCAGTTTCAAACACGGCCAAGTCCAAAATTTTCAAAATTGATATTATGATTGATTCTAATAGTATTTTTCGTGCTGAATTCAAATATGGAGCCTATTTCTTACAAAAACGGCCACAACAATGCTAAAAATGCATTTAAAAGTGTGACTTCCTTACAAAATTCGGCCAGCTCCACAAGTGCTTAATTTAAAAACACGGCCAGCTCCGTTTCAGCCAATCAGAAGACACGAATGAGTCATGTGTCCAGTATAGTAAAGCCGTCTATCTGTGCGCGCAGGCTGGTGGTTGGGTTGAAAGGCGAGAGGGGGTGCGGGGGCTCTTTTCTAAAAACATAGGGTTTTCAGTCGAAACCTTCGTTGCCGGTGATAGATTTATAGACCCTCACTTTCACCGTCCAACTGCTGGGCTACCTGACCCATTTTGTTTTGTTACATCTTAACCCTAGATTCTCTTAGTTCATTGTTACGTGATCACTATTCATTCATAAATTTTACTACATTCTGTTTTTATTTTTATTATAATTTTTAATATATATATATAGTTTAAGTAAGTGTATATTTTTTAGTTTTCATCGTCAGTGTTATTTATGTACAATGGAAAATGAAATACAGTCTAAGTTAAAAGGTCGTGTAGTTAATAGTCAAAGTAGAGAAATAATTTCAAATGTTTACACATTTATGAAACAAGAAGCTGACAATAAAGCTACAACGATTCCAATTGCCAGGGCCCGTGATTTTAGAGTTCAAAGGGTTTGATTTAGCTACTAAGTGTATATTATTCACTGCAAGGAATGTGATTCTCAGTGAGGACAGTACTCTAATTTTGGCATTTTTGGCATTCTACCTAATGAACTTATTGTAAATCATTTTTCTATTTTTATATAAATTAAACACTTATAAATGATGTATTTTATAAATATCCGATTAATTTTTCCAATAAAATAATATTTATATTTTTTTTCGATTTTTTCCAAGAATTATTATTTTTTTAAAACGTACTTGTAGTGGTATTAAAAGACATATATTTACAGTTAAATATGTAGGAGTTTATTGTTAAAAATTTTTAAAAACACTTAAAAACAATAAAGGATTTAATATAAAAAAATAGTCAACACTAAAGTAAAGTTTAAAAAAAAACAATAAAAATAAAAACAGAAAGTAGTAAAATTTACGAATGAATAGTGATCACGTAACAATGAACTAAGAGTAGTAATCTAGGTTTAATTCTTGACTAACGTGTTACGTTTTAATTTAGGTTGTTGTAGCCACACCTGAATATTTCTTATTTAAATGTATGTTTATTTTAATTGTTAAAAACAAAGTCTATTAACATAACTTACATTTATTTACAAATACATTTAATTCTTGAATAACGTGTGTCGTTTTAATTTAGGTTGTTGTCACACATACAATTTTTTTTGATAGTACATATCCATTTAAATATTTTATAATTATAATTTGTATTTATATTTATCATAATGAAAGACACTAATATGATTTGGTACATTTAATATTTCATAATACTGTAAATCATAGTCTGATACATATTTACATTGCCTTTATAAACATCCCTTTTAGTATGGCATAATAACACAGCACAAAATTAGTGTCGGGTCGGGCGGAAAGGAGCAAACAATGCCCATAGGCTCTCCATCAGTATGTTTTCTGCCAAGATAGTAGCGAAGGGTTCGCGCGCACAGATAGATGGCTTTACTATACCCATGATCACCCAGGACAGCTTTTATTGTTTGTGTATGTTGTGTGGTAGTTATCAGTCCTGTGATTACAATATTATTTAATTTATGAAGAAGAATGGAACTAAATGTTAAATTTTTTTATAAATTAACAAATTGAGTTTTATTAAAACCGGATATTAGAATAGACCTACCAAACTTGGCTCTTAATAAACTTTGTAAATCACAAATCATCACAGTTTGTTATAAAAACGGCCAACTCCAACTGAGTCTGTTACAAAGACGGCCAACTCCATATCTTAGTTACAAACCAGGCCAAGTCCATATTTTAAACTTAAATAACTCAAAAAATAATAGCAATTTAGGTAAAGTTAAACTTAAAATGGTATCTGAAGTGTACATTGAACCAGAGGGGAAAAAATCACATTTCCTGTAAGACTACTTAATGGCGAAACAGTTTTTTGCCTCTCCTGGAAAATTTTGCAAAATGGACTTAGCCGGGTTTGTAACTGGGCTACTCATAATTCTTAAAATTACATTGAATGGTATTATTATGGGTAAATCACAGTCCACAATAGTTGGTAATACCATATTCTAGAATTTTTAAATCACTTTTATATTATTTTTTCCTTGTCTTAATACTGTGGTAGAATCATGCCAAAGTTGGTTTCAGAATTTGCTAGTAAAGGAACAATTTATTGTGCATGTATATTATAGAGTTTGTCCTATACATTCACTAATTTATTTTTAATTTCAACTATTTTCTTTATTAAAGGTTGATTAGGTGAACTTGGTTTAGATTAAGTTAGGAAAGGTTAAGAGTTCTTTCCAATTAACTTTGACAGCTTCTTCTTAGGAAGGTTCATGGGAAAATGTTGTATAAGTATCTTAATCTGGATTAATTGATTTTGCTGTTGAAAAAATGTACATTTGTTAAATTTGTTTTATCTAATTTAAACTTCAAATTGTTGATCCAAATATTAACTCCATTAATGGTTTTTAAATGTTTATGTTTGGTGTTTGTTTGCTTCTTTCAAACCACTTCAAACTATGGTCATAGTGTTATCAGCAAAAGTGTTCTCCCATTGGTTCATTTCCTGGGGAATCTCCCTGATGTACAAAGGATAGAACAGTTCTCCAAGGACAATTCCTTGTGATACTCCAGGTAATGTCATCTTTACACAGTATATTCTCCTTCATGTATGACTAAAAATCTTCTTTTTTTTTTTTTTAAATAAATAAAATCCCAAAATCTGGTTTACGAGATCAGACTCTAATTTATAGACTAATTCTTTGTACAAAATATGGTATATACTACAACAAAATTTCTTTATTTCCAAAACATTTTCTAATTCATATATTATTTGATGTACTATGTTAATCATCAATGCTCATCATTAAAAACCTGTTTCTTTTCTGAATTATTGGCTTGTGTCTTTTGAAAAACCTTGGACATTGTGGGTAAAGGTTGGCGTGTTGTATGACACCTTATCTATCTCGATTTCATTCTTCTTCTACATCAAAATTATTTCCTTCTGTTGACTATTATTAAAAAGTTAAGATTTATTTTAGGTGCTCAACACAATGATCCACTTTCTCTTTATCACTCTTTGTCTATGGATTGCCATATTTATAATAGCTTTATTTGAATTTTGGAACTTTTAATATTTTCAATCACCCTCAAAATCATGAATTTGTTTTGTTTGTTTTTTCAGCTGATAACTATTTGAGGTACTTAGCAATAATTGTTTAATTTTTGAATTAATTTTTAGATTTGTTGTTTTATCAATTTAGTTGTTTTATATTGTGGTGCTCGAGTTAGTACTGTTTTCTATGAGCTTTTTTAATTTATTAATTCTCTCACTTTAAAGGTAATAAATATATCATTTTTGTCTGTGGTGTCTGTATTAGTTGAGGGTGGTTGTCCAATGTAAGAATGATTTTATTGAAAAGGTCAACTTCTTCCTCTAGCTGCCAAGGTAGGATGATTTAAGTGATACCGTATCTTAGAAGTTGTTAGACTGTTTAGACTATTTATTTCTAATATCTACCCAATTCTACCTTGCTAATATTCAGTCTAGGAGTATCATCCCTTATATTTATTATTAAAATGATTGGAGGAGTGACCTGAGGTTAGATCATAATGTTTACATGAATATTTGGTAATTTATTACAAATAAAATCAATGAGATCAGGTAGCTTTTTCTTCAAGTCAGATCTTATACAAATCTTTGTCATTTGGGATAGCCAATATTTGACCTTCACTAAATATTTTTCAAATTTAAGTCACCTCCAATGTTAAAAATTATGCTTACCATATATAATCCCAAGTATCTTCCTTTTTTACATTGTGTCTAGCTGAACAGTAATGGTTATCATTTTTTATGTATTGTTTCAAGCTTAATTTAAAAGTGTTGCTTTATATTATAGCACACTCCTTCTAACTAATCTGGGTGGTTCACATATTATATATGCAGTAGTCTCGTATTTGGAGAAAAGTTTGGTCTGATGAAATGCATTTCGCATATTAGACAATTTTTTGATTCAACTGGAATGATTCTACACAGAATATGATGTAGAGGACCATTATAATTCTAGATTACTATTTTTGTATTTGGATGTGTTTCTTGTTTACCTCCTATTTTCCAATTTTTTTACTGTATCAAAATAGATTTGAGTGTTTTTTATCTTCCAGCCATTTTAAAATGAGCTGCAGTGACTTTTCTACTCTTGGTTTCTCAGTTGTAGCGCTGAGTAAAATTTGTGTGTAAGTTTTGATTCCGCTGTTTTGACTGTTAACTGTAATTTTTACTTTTGTGGCTTAAAAGTTGATTTTTTAGTCTTCTGTACTTATTTTTTTGATTATCTTGTAACTTCTCCTGAATTCTTCGACACCTAAATTCTTTTTACCCTTAATAATTTGAAGATGTTTATCGTTACAATTTATAAACTTTTTTTTTTAGTTCCATGATTTTGGTATCCAAGTCACTTCTAATAATTAAACTAATTATTATAGTTACCTATAATATTTGTTGTCCATCTTATGACTTCGTTAATCTCCAGACTAAACACATTTCGGGGCCAAAGTTCCATCATCAGTTGTTCATAATCACTTCGTTGGAGGTCATTACATATCAAAACACAAACATAGAAATACAAAATACATAACACGCACATGCATGAACATAATCTTCATTCAAGGTAGCGAACAAGAATGATGCGCACTATCACTTATCAACACAGAAATTAAAAGGAAGAAATCTATAACTACAGTGGTCTATGTGTTTTCTTTATCTTATCTGATTTTGGCTTTGTTCAAATTTTATAGATGTATCATATAAATAATTTAATCTAAACAACACTTGTTCATTTAGTAAATTTCCTGAATTGTTTACATGCGGTATATATATTTCAACTCTTCAGCAGCATTCATGAATCTGCCATTATTACAAAAATGGAGAGACTATTGTCGAACGGACATTGGTATACAACAAAATCATACAAATTCCAGATGACAAAGGTTAGGCCTAGAGTTTCATAATAAAGAAAAAGCTCAATCTATTTGGTGATTTGCTGAACTAAAGTAAGTAATATCAGTAAAGTGTAAGTAAAAGCACAAAATAGAGACCGCCTAGCCAAATACTCTAATAGTGTTAGGGGTCAGAAGAGAATAAGCATTGATCAACAGAGACCTGATAGTGAATATGAAAGAGAGGGCTTAACCCTTGACTAGATGAAGAAAGGTGGGGACCCAGCTATCTTGGGATTGCTACATTCATACCCAATATATGTGAGCCCCTGAAGGAAGTACAGTGTACAGTCAGCATTTTGATGTACAATATAATTTTGATGTATACATTACATACTATATAATATAATATATCAAGGAAACAGGTTCTGTAGTTAAACCAAACTTAAATAGTAGATCACAAGAAAATGTTAAATAAATTAGACAGTCTTGATCAAGACTCCTAATAAATTTACTCCATGATGAAGTTGGGTACCCCCACTCCATTAAGATTAATTAAATTATTGCTAGAAATCAAACTGTCCAATAAAAAGAAATTGAATATTTCAATTGTTTAACCAATTGTTCTTGTGGTTGGAAATTTCTTCTTCATTGAATAAATGAAAAACGTAAATATTTATCTCAATATCTTATAAAACTATTGTTTTCCTCAAATATCATCTTAACATAACAAATATAGTTTCATTTTATTTTATTTATTACTGCTGTCCACAAATTACATTGTATGGCTAAGTCATAACATTCTCAAACATTTCAAATGATTTTTCCAGTCAATCACATTCATTACAAAACAAACAAATGAAAACAACAATAACAAATAAATAAAATTACAAAATATTAAAGATATAGCCTACCTCAAATATTTATTCAATCCAATAATTCAATAATTTAAATACAATTTTACAGTATTGCCAATATACTTAGTTTAACAGATCTATCATAATAAATAGTATATAAAACAAAGAAATTAAAAAAAAAAATTTAATACAATAAATACAGGACATTATAATTTATTATAATCATAATTACAAGTAGAAACAAATGTAATCCTTTGACAAGCAACATCACCAAGTCAAATAATTGCCCCAAGAAGCACCCAGGCCCATCTCCAAATCAAAACTATAAATATAACTCGAGCTACCACCTGTGGCTGAAGAATTCCTTCACTGAGTAAAAAGAGTTTGACACAAAGAGCTGTGCAGACTCCTCTTAAAAGGCCTTTTGGTGTTGAACAATTTAAAAATTTTGTGGGAGTTTTTTAATGAGTACAACTCCTGCTTGAAAAGGCAGTTTTTAAAAAATTTCAACTCTGATGCCAAAGCTATAAATCACTTTTTGACTGTTGTTGTAATTATGTATATTTCGATTTTTTTTATGGAGTACACTTGAATTTTAGGTAACAAATTGTTTGGAAGTATCCCCAACTCCTTGAAAGTGTCTTTGCAGGATTTCAGTTTTCTTAGCCCTCCTACTAGCCTCACAGCTTTTTTTTGTATTAATATATTCTTTGTACTTTTTGGGCAAACGAGTTCTTCCACAGTAAGATTCCGCAGTTGAGACATAGGTAAATTAGGCCATAGTAGGTTTTTTTTTAAAACACTAAGGCTACCAAATGATTTTAGATTTCTCAACAAAACAAATAATCCTGAACACAGCTTCTGACAAATGCTGTCAATATGTTTTTTTTTCCAGTTTAATTCACTGTCTAAACTGGACCTCCTCTATCTCAGTCTCACCCAACATAAGGGATGGCCCAGTAATGTTATTTTGTTTTTTAGTCTAAAATACATCACACTGCTTTTCTTAGAATTAATTCATACATTATTCTCAGCAAAGTACAGACTTGTAATACATGTAGTAGAGTCTACAAATGACTTTATATCCAAATTTTTAATTGAATCTGCTTGAAAAACAAGTTGTGTCTCTTCAAACTGCATATACATCTTTGGGATAACAAGTCATTAACATATAATAGAAACAATATAGGTCCAAGAACCAATCTCTGTGGGACACCATAGTTCATTGAGCATGGCCAGAAAGTTCTCCTGAAACTTCTACATAATGTGTGACCTTCCGGTCACAAAGGATTTAAGCCATGGCATTGATCCCCTGATCCCATATATTTCCAATTTGTTAAAAAGTTGTTAATAATCAACACAATCAAATGCCTTGGAAAGGTCTAAGAATACACTAAATTTAATACTTGTTTTTGTGTATCAAGTCCATCAGCTACTTCAATAACGGTTTATAGATATATTTTAAAGCAGACATATTATAGTGTTTACAAAAACCCAGATGGTGAATTGTGTGAACACAGTTTCACTTCAACTGTATAACATCCTCTGCCCCAAATAACATCTGTAATTAAAAGAGAATGACAACAATAATAAAGGTAATCAAAATAAATAGACTCACGTTTAATGTCACATTTCATATCATTTATTACTAATCACCATGGTGTTTATTATTTCATGAGTTATACAGTCGTTGCACATTCTTGAAACTTGCAGAAAGATTTTCATCTTTAATATGAGATAGTGTTTTAACATTGATTGAAAACCAGGAAAAATTGAAGATATTTGTATAAATTAGTCAGACTTTTCACTAGTTAAACAATTTCAAAGGAAGGTAGTTTTAAACATTTTTCTTTTGTATTTATGTACACATTTCTCATCAGAATCAAACACAATAATCATATTAGTAGTAGTATTGATGTTAACTGTTTACATGGCGATTTCAATTAATCACCAATTCATATTTGTTTAGAGTAAGGAAATTTCTACATTGCAATGAAAAGAAACTCGATCCTGAAACCATGGATGCGCCAGGATATCAGACAGAATAGTGGTATAGTGATTGATCTACCTTAAATCTTCAATGTGGTTTAATCCAACATTTGTTATCATTTGTGTATATAAAAATAATACACAATGTTTCAAGAGTATAAATCAACTCTCGTTATCAAGTACAAAACTAAAGTATAAAAGAAAAAACAACACCCTCATAACCTAGTAGCCTACACAAAACATAGTGTATTATTTAAATATTATTTTGTTAATATTATTGTAATATGAACAATCTATCATTATCAAATAACTATAAAACCTGAATAGTTTTATACTGTAATCTACATTTGATAACTATTACAAATCTGTGAATCACAACTTGCAGTTAGTGGGAAGCATCTGTATTTCAAACTAAAAAAAAAAATTTACTTATTTTTCCTTATAATTTAAAAAATGATCCATAGGCTACAATGACTGAATTAAACTTATTTTCCAATCTTAATGAGACTTATCATACAGTATAATTACTTCTGTATTATTTTATTATAGAAATATTTATAATTATTTTTCTTTGTTTATCCAACATATTAGAAGTTAGTTTAAATGTAATATAGACCAGACTTAGAAAATGTTTGTGATTAGGTTAGTATAGCTGAATTTAAAGGAAGGCTGCTATTAATCTTCTCTGATGTATCTGCTGGCAAATATATGAGGGAGTTCCCAAAAATGACTGGATTTTGAAAGTGACATGCAAAGTGGATTTAGTTGCACAATATTCCACTACTTGTTACACTATTCTGAATCAGTCTGAGGAGTTGCATAGTTCTGTCCTGACAGGTTTATTTTATTTGGTTTTTTCAGGTTCCTGTAAACAAACTAGTTGTCGCAATTTCCATAATGCCTGATCATAAAGAACAATAAAGAATGTATTGAAGTGTTGTTGTGCTCTAGATGATTGAAATGTTGAGAAAACAGCTGTTGAAACTGTTTTCATACTTCAACAAGTGTTTAAATAACAAGACAAAAGGTGCAACAGGGGCTAGAATCCAAGTAGGTAGATCATAGCAGTAATATGTCCTGTCAATAGGAATCTACCCAACAGTGTTTCAGTCAGAAATCACAGCCAAGTAACTGTGTGCACCATAAGATCAACATCTCCAAAAAAAACACAAGATGTTACTTTCCTAAAGTGTATTTTATTAATCTGTAAACCAGAGTGGTTGTTAAACAAAAATAAATGGAATACCAACTCTCCAGCTTGGATACTAAATAAACAAATTGGAATTGGTGTTCTATCAATATCGCCAGTGTAAAACAGTAGGAAAATTAACAACTTCATCATTAATAGAATAAAAACTGAATAGAAACTTATTTTGCTTATTTTACAGTAATCTTGTTTTCTAAAATATATTAAATTTTACCATATCAATTGGTTTGACAATACAAAAGCTATGGTTTTGAAGGTTTTAAAACAATTTCCCAGCAATGATTTAGTGGCCAGCTGCATGTTATTTTCAACAGACTATTATATCACATATATTAGCTATGACTACTTGATTGACACAAAATGTAATTAAGTTCCTTGAGTTGTGAGTTGATAGCTAATTATCTTAATTGTATCAGTAGTATATTTAGGCAACATAGTTTCTAAATTAGCGTTAGATAAAGTATAATAGTTTCAATGTACAATAATTCGGATTTATTTTATCATATGAAAATAAAACTTCAACATATGAGAGTATACAATACAATTTTGTAAAAATGTAAATGAAAAATTGTAGGGAGAGCTATAGTGTTCAGATTTAGATCCAGATGAAATTTGTACAATCAACATCACTAAAAAACTTTTACTCGGGGTAATTCAAATATTTATAAATGTATTCAGTAGTAATTTTTTGTTATTTTTTCATCATGTTTGGTATAAAATAGTGTTGAACAAGTTTGTTTGGTAGCAAAATTGCAAAAATGAAAGTAGGTTTTAGCAGATTTTGACCAATTATCCAGTTTATTAATCAGAATTTCACAAAATTTTGTAGGCTAAGTAATTTTTTTTAATGGCTTGGACATGTTTATTAATTTATTCTTTACTATAGCAGTTACAATTTTCATCAAACAATGAGTTTCAATATTGCAGGACTAAAAAATATAATATTTTAAAAGAATAAATTTTACCTAAATTTATTTTAAACTAAGTAAAAACTAAAATGAGGCCTAAATTATACAATAAACAATTGTATATACCCTACTGTACTAAGAAAGAGAGATAACTATACTAAGTATATCTCTAATGAGTAGCTTACAATCTATTAAAGTGTTTTTTCTAAATATCTAGAAAGTTGATACTTTATTTTCAAAGTTGCTTTAGAATTGACAATTGATCCTTTGTATAATGAATGGTAAAATGTGAGGTTTCACATTTCAAAAGTGCAGGCATCAAAGAATGTTTCCTAATAAAATTATAAATACCAAATTATGAATATCAACAATACCCTGGGTAATATTCTAATTCTAGATTTTTAAAATAATGAATTTACATAACAAAAATGAGAAAATTTGCATTGTTAGATCATAGTTAATAATTTATTATTGAAAAGACAATTTGTACACTAATAAAATGTGATTAGTCCAATTTGGTGACAAAAATAGTGTTGTAGAAAAGTTATATAAAAAGTACTGGAAGAGTGGTATTAAAAAAAAAGTCAATGTATATTTAAAAAGAGCATCGTTTTTAAAATCATCAAAAGAGATTATATTTAAGACTTGCTTCAACTAGTCATACCACAGATTGTTCTTCTTTTCACAGTACATTTTAATACTTTTAGATGAGCTCATACTCATTACAGAATATTTTTGAGTAACTCCTAAAATTTTGTAACACTCCCTCAAAGTCTTATGGTGTCCTATTCATAATCTCACTGGCACCTTTTGTTTTAATACTGTGTATATGATTTAACTTTAATTACTCCTTTCTTTTTCTGCAAACTTTAATTCATTTTTCACTACCTTAACCCTTTACGGAGTAAGGCAAATTATCATGAAAAGAGTAATGCCATTTCGGAACGGCACCAATAAAAAGTGCTCAAAGGAGTACTGCCATTTTGGAACATTTTACAAATGAATTCATTTTTATTAATTTCTATGTTTATAAATCGACAAAAAAGTCTACAAAAACATGTTATATGGCTTAGTATTGTTTGTGTGATGAAAAACGAGTTGTGATATAATACATGGTGCTAAAAAGACGTGCTACTGAACAGCGTATCACTCGTATTATAGCGTCGGAGTGTCTGATGCGATAAACGTTGTGTGACTATGTTATCAACGGTGCAGAAACATGAAGTGGTCAATGTAACAAGACACAGGGATGTTGTACAGACACCTATAAGTGTAGTAAAGTATAATAAGTAAATGGGAGGAGTAGATAAGGCAGATATGATGATTTCTTTCAATAACTCTGCAAGAAAATCAAAGAAATGGTACTGTAAGTTGTTTTTCTTCATTTTGGACATTGTTGTTTTGAATTCATTTCATATGTTTCAAATCCACCATCAAAAAAACGTTCCACTTCTTGATTTTAGAATGAATCTAATCAGACAAATCTTTGAAACACACAGCACGCCTAGAGAAACTACCATTGAGGCTCGGCCTGTAGAGGTGCCTTTACATCTCACTGCACGTCACTTCTCTCGGCCTACTCTAACGTCAGAAGGGTAGAAGTGGAAGGCCCAAAGAAGATGTTTTGTGTGTGCAAACACGTCAAACAGAACAAAAAAGAGTAAAGACAGTGCATTTGAATGTTCAAATTGCAATGTATGAATTCGCATCTACCCCTGTTTTGAAGAGTAGCCTACCTACCGATACCATAAAAAAAAAAAAAAACTTTTTAAAATTTGTAACATTTAATAAAATTATTTTTTTCATTTTTGCTGCATTTTATGGTAAATAATTAATAACAAACCCAATTTCAACAGTTTTGCAGTGTTTTTTTCTTACTCCTTATGACTTATTTTAGAATTCATTACTCATTTCGGTTTTGAAGTTGCCGCCGTTCCAGAATGGCGGTACTCCTTAAAAAGGGTTAATCAAAGTAAAATGTAGACATTATTTTAAAAATTTTAAAATGTTGTTTAAAATCCCTTCATAACTACCTCTCGCCTTGCCTCATTACTACCAAAAGCAAACAGGATAGTTACAGATAAATGAGTAGGCCAAATATTAAAAATGTATTCTTCTCATATGTTGAAATAAAAAAGTAAAATTACTCAGCATGAATATTACAATACATAAAACAACACATACGTAATAAACACTGTAAAAATCACAATTATCAAATTAATTGTCCAAAAAATCACTCCACATTTAAGTTTTGAGCATTCTACTGCATTTATTAACAGTGTTGTGAAATTACCTAGTTTAGGGATTATATTAATTTTGTCTAATATTCTAAACAACAATTTTTTTATAACACTCAGTTTGTTGATAAAATAGCACACATACAGATTCTACTATTTTAGACAATACACATTAAGCTAAAAATTGCTGTTGTGCTTTTTTGTATATTTTTAACAAAAAAACAAATATTACTCTGACCCGCAGAGCAATAGATTGCATACGTCACGTTATCAAGACAAAAAATAACATTAAAAATGCTTGTACACTTCATTAGAAGATGAAAATATTTTTATACAATATTATAACAGTGAGATTATAATATACAATATTATTGCTACATTTTATAACTAATTACTTAAATTTAGTACTAACTCTACACAAACATATGTATTAGTTTGTATAATTTGTAAACTAATTTTATTCTGTAAATTTATTAACTATAAATTGTTCAAATTGATTGAAATGTCTGAGATCTAACCTTAAAATAATGGTAACCACATTGATTTTATCTATTTTAAAATCACTATTGTACACAGACTAGGAACACTCTTAATTCTGTACGATCAAACCATCAAAATACTCTTACTTCCTTAAATATGAAGTTTGTTTATAAAAATGTACAAAATTAATAATCGGAAACACAAATATATTAAAAATACTTAATTATCAGGATATAAAAATTTTCCATGTTTTGAATATTTTTAATTATTACAAAGTAGGCCTATATATTTAAAATTTATGATTGATATTTTTGATATAATTTTTATAAATTGTACAAATTATTGGATATGAATTGTTTTGTAAAATACTACTTTTTTGTAAGTAAACTTATTATAGACTTAATCTAATAATATTGCCGTTTCTTGTATGCCATATTGTAAGAACCTAAAATATCATATTTGATTTATAAAATTACTAGGGCAGAGCTGATGAAGAATCCATTTTTATATTATCAAAATTTACAAATTTTATTTCATTTCACTGATGGGTAACTTAAAATAATTATCATCAAACTTTAATTCAAGGGTTATTCAAGATAAAATAGATCAACTATTATTATTATAGATCAACAAAATAGTTTCTTATTTCTTGTTACAGTGGTAGAAAATAGCTAGCTTCTGATAATCTTACTTTTCATAAATCAATACGAAGATTGGCTGTTTTCAACAACTTCAGCTTCAAGTAGTCTTTTTACTACAGTTTGTAATAAATATCATTTGGTAATATTGACTATTTACAAAATCTATGTTTTCTACAAATGATAGTTTGGATTTTTAATGAAAACATTCTCACTTATTATACATCAGTTTTTTTTAAATATTTCGATAAAAAAAAGTGAGGAGTTTTATACTATGTACACTGTAATACAGAACCAGGACAAAATGATCCATGCAGCCATTTGTATTCTTATAAAAATGTAAAAAGATACAGATGTAATAGGCAGGAATTTATTCATAAACGCCCAAATCAATTTTGGAAAAAATACAAATTTTAAATTGTATTACCTATGTATATAAATAGGACGGAAACACTACTTTAAGCTGACACAGAGTCAACTGTCGTAATGATTTACTGTTTACTAAGAATTGTAAATTGGAGTTTTCTTCAAAATTAGACATTGTACACATGAGGATAAAATCTTAAATTTTATTTGCTGAACGATTTCTGCACCAATCGTGTATTTATTTACTATAGGGCCAATTTTAAAATTGAAGTGTTAATAAATTAAACAGTGTTTCCTGCAGACTTGTTAAAAATTATTCATTTTCCATGGGAACACTTATTTTGTAATAAATTTATCATTTAAATTGCATGCCTGTTATGGGTAATTAAATAACATCTTTCGTGACAAAAATAATTTGAAGCAGCTGTTAAAAAATGTTCAAATACATTTTATTTTGTTGTTTTGTTTGAGAGTTTATAATAGCTGTTTCAATTATTTTCAATTTACTTAAATAGTCCTTGCTTTGTTTGTGGAGATTCACGTTGTGTTGTGATTGATTGCTTACATTTCACAATTATTATTATTATTTATTATTAAACAGTTTATAGGGCTTATTGGTAATGTGTGACAATTGAATCTGAATGTATATACAGTAGGGCCCCGATTATCCGAGCTCCGACTAACCGAGGTTCCGGTTTAACTGAGTGTTTGTACACTGTATAGTACCGTAGCGAGCTTTTACTCAGGCTTCGACATATTTTAAAAAATTGGACGTTCATTTGATATTAACAATCCATGTTTTGATGTAGGTGATCTTTCTGATGAATGTAGATATTACAGTTCTTTGATGTTTTATTGTAATATTGGTAGAACATCATTGTGTTGTTACAAAAGGAGTATAAGGATAGATATTCCCTAGGTCTAATTACAAGTGATACACTACTTTCACAACATTATCTTGACAACATCAGGAATTACAACAACAAACTGCCCTTTACTTCATTAGGAGTTGATGTTGAAATGGTTCCTGGTGGGGCCTTTACTGTTTTAGAATACATAGTGCCATCTACCACAAAATAAACACCTTAGAAGCACGTCCCGGTGTTATGGTAGCTTTTTGTCAGTAATACATAATGGATACTGGATGAGGCCAATGTGGTATTGTCCCGGTGCCAAGCTTTTAACAATCTCTAGATTTAAGTGAAGTGCTATAAAAACAAAGCGAACTTAAAAAAGTTTTAACAAAGAACATTGTATGGAATGAATTTTAAATATATTAGTTATAGTTAAGTACCAATATCATACTGTTTTCGTTATGTTGTTCTCCACTTACCTTCATGAAATCAATATGCCAAACAAGATACTTATTATTTTATGTGTTGTAATTAATATAACATTAATAAAATATGAATATATGTTTGAAGAAATAACTGCACAAACTTTTTAAATTCTTAACTGGAAACAACTAGTTAAAATTAAAATTGTCAGAAGCAAAATATTGAATGTTTGCACTATATTTTCTAGGCACTGTAACATTGAGTGCTATAGTGTTGTGTTGTCATGTCACTGTAGTAATGCTCTTCCCTATTCTTTAATAAATGTGCACAGTGGATGCAAGTAGTCATATTACGATTATCGGATCCCAGGGGCTGAGTGGTCATAGATTACAAGTATTCTGTCAAGTCATGATCATGTGTTTACATGTGAAGAAGTTTAATTGCATCAAAAAGTGTTGGTTTAAAATTAAAGAAAAAGTAATGAGGTGTTCACAAGATTAAAAGTTACTTTATCCCTGAATTAATGGTAGGTGGGGAAAGTTTTCTTTTGAATATTTTTGGATGAAGATGAATACTTTTAGTTAAATTTTGGATAAAATAAAACATCAAGAACTGGTGCAACTTCCATCCACAAAGAATTTTTCCAGACAATGGCCAGTAATAACTTTTATTTAACATCTTTCCAATTAATTATTTCCACAAGAAATAATTAATAAAAAACCCCCACCAAAAACAAGTGGATGAACACTCCACTCTGAAGCTGGAATAAACAGTAATTACCTGGCTTAGACGCATATTGGGAAAAGCTGTAACTATAAGTACTTCTACTCAAAAGAGGAACTTGTGACGATTGGCTGTAGTAGTCAGAATATGACAATCGCCTCTACCGTGTGTGTACCGTTAGTCAATTTTATGATACTATCTTCTTAATATGAACTACAACTTTTTGGAAAATGTTTTTTATAATCGACCTGATATCAAATCAAGCCTATAATAATGTTTACTTTAAGCTAATTTCACAATCATCTTTTATTTTTAAAAACACAAATTATATAGCACCCATCTAAAAATTTCATTCTAATAATGCAATAACTATAGTTATTTTTAATTATGGTGTAATTTACATTTTAAAAAATGAACAGTATGGAAATAATTAAAAAAAGATTCTCTTTGACTATACAAGTATAAAAACAAATCTTAATTACCAGTGGCGAGGCGTGATTTTTATCTCTAGTGATTGCTCTCGCTCGTTTAATTGGTACAGTCCAAAAAACCCCTTCCCATTTTTTACATTTTTAACCCGTCTTGAATTTTTCCTCTTAATGGAATTAGCATTTTTATTACATAATGTTGACAAACAGATTACCAGATAAAATATAATTGAATTGATTCAAACTTTTCATATTGGTTTTATAAACAAATACAAGTTATTAAATAAATTATTAATTTGTTTGTTTATAAGATGTATGATTGCTCAGTAACACACCCGATAGAATGGGTTTTTATGTACTGAAACCCATCACAGTTTTTATGTAAAGAACAAACAAGAATAAAAATAGGAAGGCGAGATGAAAAAAGAGTGGCCCAGAGCAAAACAGAACCGAAGTATAATAGTCTTTTTTTCCTATTGTTTGACTCAACTTTTCAAAATTTTGTTGAAAAGTTTTCGCACCAGGATCCTCTGTCAGCGATACCCTATGAAGACTCCAGAAAGACATTTCCTCTATCAGTTAAGACCTCGACAAAGGAGTTGAACATTGTTAACTGTTTATTGGGTTTGCTTTTTTTTGGTTATAAATAATTAACTGAAAACAACACTTGTAATTATTAAAAAACACATACAGATTTAAAAAAATTAATACTGTACTTGTCAATTCAACTCAAACTAAATTATATTGAAATTCACGACATAAACTATTGATAAAGAACAAAACATTGGAATTGCATGAAAACTAAAATAACTGAAGAAATACATTCAAATTTTATATATACTACAGTTATTGATAAAGCTGCCATTTTTTGTCTACATATATGTCACGTGTGCTTGATGTAAATTGTACTAAATTGTCAAATCTGCCTAAGTCATCTGATGGTTTTAATAAATTTGTATTTTTTTCTTGTGTTGTTTTCGTTTGTTTTACACCATCTATTATTTAATATATGCATTTAATTAACGCCCTCGCCACTGTTTCTTACCTATATATAACATTTATTTTTCTTTCTTATTTCTTTCTCATAACCTAACATATTCTAATATTTTACCAGTCTTCTCAATCACACAAAGTATATTTTGAAGTCAGATCTGAAAGTCTTACATGGATTCCATTTGTTCAGTCAATTCTAAAATAGGACTTTCTGAAACTGGTTGCATTGGGGATGCCATGTTTCCCAGACAAGGTATTGGTGACCATGGTAAACTGTAATTTGATTGGTTGACATTTCCAGAACTTGACTGGATCTAAAATATAAGAAACGAAAACATCATTTTCTAACATTATTTTTACAAGATTTTATGTTATATTATTTATTTCAAATAATTTTATTTAAATATATAAACACAAATTTGTTTTAAATGAACAACAACATATATGATTAAACTGATATGTGAACAACATCTATTGAAAATAAAAGTTTGTTAGATGGTCTGAAAATTTAGGTAAAAAGACCCCCAGAAGTGTAAAATGCTATAAAATAAATATTACCTTTTGTCGATCCTTATTTATTTTAATTTTTAATTATGTTGTTTCTCCAGTTTTAGAGTTAACACCTTCTTCAGATATAAAACAAAATATATAATTAAAAACATACTAAAGTCTTAAATTCATTATTTACCACACACAAAAATTGTTATAATGTCTTATCAAGAATATATTCACATTTTTCTTGTTTAAAGGGAAAGAACCTTTTGATCATCATCGACTTATAAGAAAAAAAATTAAATAAAGATCAATAGCCCGTGCATACTCTAATAGCATCAGGGTCAGAAAAGAACAAGAGTTGATCAAGAGAAACTTGTTAGGCAAGATGACACAGAGGGATTTAACCCAAGTCTACAGATTGAAGGTGTCCCCAGCTAGAAACCATCGAGTTAGCCAAGCCTGTTCTCACTATTATACAATCACAAACATATAAATATAATTTAAAATGAATGCATTGCCAACCACATTATTTTAATGAAATAAAAAAAAATTTACAAGTTTTAAAGAAACCAAGATCAACAAAAGGTAATATTTATTTCACGTACCGGTATTTTAATTCGGTACACAAGGCTATGTTTCAAGTTACATATCCCAACTAAAAATAAAACTAACCTAATTTTAAGATTTATTTATAGACAAGTTACCTCTAAAAATAAGTCTCTTCTATAACAATTTTAAAATTATTTTTTATTTATGGTGTACGGTACTTGAATAAACCCTTGTATTTTATGAACTTAAGTTTATACTTTTGAAAATTCGTATAAGAAAAAGTTATAATTTAGCAAAACTTTTATCTATTAAAGTATTTTAATAACATATTATTTGTGTTTAACACAAAGAGGTTAAACACATTTTGATTAGGTGTTTATTTGAGATAAAAAACAATGTTAATCATTATATTAAGGTTGCCGAACTGATAAATTTGTGAAATCATTACAGATTAATATAATACTTAGGACACAGTGTGCATAATTAAATTAACCATATAATATTCAGACCTTATCAGGAGGAATAAAAAAATTATTATTAAAATCTATTTATGAAATTAAAAAGACAGCCCATCCCCCCTCCATCCTGTAGCTAGCTCTGTCCATTAACATTTCAATAAATGAACTGAAGTTGTCAGAGTTTCTTTGCCTTCAGTTTTTTTACTTTGACTAAAAATGTATACTAAAGTTTGTGATATCATTCAAACTTTGAGACCTATACTTTAATTTATCTTAATATTTTTAGATTACTTGAAATCCCATTATGAATATATTTGTATTGTATCAAAATACTATACAATTTTGCAATCATAATTTATAAGAAATTAAATTCATTTCAGTGTTGAATTACTGGTTAAAAAGGTAAGGGGATCTTTAATAGATAAGAGAGGACCAAATACAGTAATAATTAATCCTATTAGGTGTACTGAGTTTTTAAACCAGTACTGAATTTGAGGTTAGCTAAAAGGGAAAGTGAATCAGGTCAAGAAAATTATGGGAGTGGTAAAAAGTAGAATGTACAATGTCAACTGTAAGGCTGAAATATTATTTTTATTATTATTATTTTTTAAATTTATAAATTTTTTATTTATTTTCAATTTTTTATTAATTTTTTCAAATTATTTTTATTAAAGGATGGGAATTATTTCTCAATGACAGTTATCAAACATGACAACTGGTAAGCAATGTGTGTTACATAATGTATTTCTCAATGGAAAACATAACTAGGCATTTTGTTTTGTTTTTTCTTATACGTTTAGGACAGGTTTTCATTTGACACTTTATAATAGAAAAGTGGTCTGGCCACTCTATACTGTGTATTGACTGAATACTCCATTAAATTAGGGTTTTCCTTCAGCATATTGAGCTTATTTTCTTGATCACAACAGTGAAGTAGTGTTGACAAATTATTTGAAGAGAACTGTTGTTCCTCAACCATGTAAATATTTTTGTGATGTCATACTGTAGTTTTAGACAATAACAATGAAGTACTGTACCCTGACTGAGGCTTTACCATTACTCCTCTTGGTAGTCGTGGAAACATAGATAGTGACAACCAATTATACAGTATAAAGAGCTTGCGCCTAAACATCAGTTGAAATGAAGAGAAGAGGATTGTGAAGAATATTTCTTTTTCAAATTTAGTGATATTGTTTTGCATAATATAATTAATATGTGAATGTAGCTAATCAGAAAATATAACTACATTTTTCTTCTATTACAACACTTCCTATATAAATAGGGAGAAATTAAAAATGTAATAATTAAATTCTAAAATGGAAAGATAATTTTATTTTGGTGTTTTAAGAATTAAAATGCAGTATACCATTTAAAAAAATATATGGATGATTTTATATTTTTACTTTTTGGTGTGACCAATCACAGTAATCTTCTAGGTTAGGTTAGTTTAAACATCAATCTATTTTTCCAACTGGTAAGAGAGTAAGCTCTCAACTAGGTAACAAGGGACAGCTAAATTAAGAGCGCATACTCTTAAACATACATAAGAATGCCTTCTATAACATTTTGTTTGTCTTCCAACCTTTTATTTAGTTGTTATTTTCCTCTTCTGAGAAACAAAGAGGTTATTGTATTTATATGGCAATTTCCAAAATTTGTGTGATGTTTTATTTATCTGCCAATTCTGAAGCAAGTTTTTAACAGTCTAACCATCATACAATTTGTAAACCTTATTACTGAAGAATAAATTATCTGATCTACTCCAAACTGTGGCTGAATACTCATTGCTCATATTCAAAGAACTTTATAAGTTGTTAAACGGAAGGAGTTGAGTTAAATATTGTAGGAATTTAATATTAAACAAAAATTAACTGTTGTGTAAATTAAAGATTAATATTAAATAACATAAAAACATTTTGAACTGGTTTTCTAATAACAAGCTATAATTTTGATTATGTTTTGGTCAAACTGATCTGGTCAGTAACACTCAAAAAATGCTGAAGCAAATGTTATTTGTAAAATAGTGAAAATGTTGTTTCTTTGTTCTTTGGTTCTCATTTGTTGGTTCAAGTATAATGATTTATAAACACAATTGAACATGATTTAACTGTAGTGAGTCTTGTGAAGATTAAATGAAATTTTAGTCACTCATCAATTTGTAGTTATTATTAGCGGAAGTATATATATATATTTTAAGTGAACTGTCCAGTTATGTGGTCTCAGCAAGAATCCTCATAATGGCTTTCACCTTTTTCCTCTCCTCTGATGAAACCTCTTTTCTCTATTTCTTTTACCTCACTTTTGATATGAATAGCACTGCACTTTAATAAATAAATTCTATTCATTGTTACCTATATATATATATATATATATATATATATATATATATATATATATATATATATATATATATATATATATATATATATATAGGTAACAATCTGGTGAATGAACAGTTATTTAGAATGTGTATGTTATGGTCCATGAATGGAAATGGGCTATGAGAAGGTTTGTTGATCAAGACGGTTTTGGTGGCAATCAGGATTTTATGATTTATGGTACGTTACCCCAAGATGATGGTTTATTTATAACTTGAATTATGGTATCATTTATAACTTGTAAGATATCAACTTCCTGATATATGATAAGGTATATCAAATGGTAGTTAAAGTTCTTACGATAAAGTGGTGAATAGAAAGGCCCAGAAGAGTTTACGTCAGAGATATAATGCACCCCCTATTACAGAATAGAATCATATGAAAAATAGTTGGTAACTATTTTCAATTTTTAGTTGGTAATTCAATTTTAGCTACAAAACTAATGTACCCCAGTATTTATTTTTAAATATTTGCAATACCAAACAATACTGTAATGTTAACCATTATTCCCTTAATTATATCAGTACACTTAGAATACTTTATGAAATGTTCAACTTTATATACATAGAAAAATACACACTTACATGCTTTTGTTATAACCAAAAGTTTAAAAAAATAAATAATCGCAACACATATAAAAATAATCTGTAAAAAAATACATTTAAGACCGGCTCTTTTAAATGTATATAATTTTTTATGATTCTTATTATTTTTGTTACAATCAGTAACTTCCATGCTGTAACCATTGACTGAAACAAGCAATGATGGAATAATCCTTCCAACTTATCATCGAAAGCACTATTGATACTTCATGTTCACATGTTTACCGTGTAATTAATTGAATGATAATTACACTACGTGTTTCTAGTTCACAGCGAGTGTAGAACTATGGATGTAATTTATGGGTGTGTGTAAAATTTATGGATGGAGTAAGATTTAATTAAATTACAATGCAATGAATAGATTTAATAAAGTTTATTAATAAAAAAATGTGTTGTTAATTAGTATGTAATTTTGTTAACAGATCTAATCTAATCTTTGAATGTTTAAGCTGCCTAAGTTGTGCTAGACAAGGATTTCTGATGTACTTAAAATACCATTATCACTAATTGCAACAATTGGTTTAGTTATTGGTAGATAATGACAGTTTGAAGTGATATGGAAAGTTGTTCCGTTATGTCGACCTACTTTGCAAACCATCATAGTTTGTAATAGCATGCAAGGCTAAGCCAGATTAGGGGAATCTTTAGGCATGGCCTAATTAACCAACACCATATTGAACAATAATTAACAGTTATCTATAAGCTTGATGACAGTTTAATAACTTATTACTATTATTAAATATAATAAAACACTGGACTACCATATTTATTATTTTATATAAAATTTACTGAAATTCTGTTGTTGGTGATTATGACTCCGTTTGCTGACAATTAATCTTAAAAAGATATAATTATGAGAAAACCTACATTAAAACCTAACTGAAGAGCTGTTTTTACCATTCTATTGTTTAAAGGTGAAAACCTCTAAGGTCATTATTGTTTTATTAAAAAAATAAGATAAAATAAAGACCCCTAGACCTTGAATACTCTAATAGCTTCAAGGTCGATAAAGAACAAGAGTTGGTTAAGAGAGACCTGATAGGTAAGATAAAGAGAGTGATCTAACCCAAGAATACATGAAAAAAGTTACAGATCCAGCTAGTCTGTCAGGATTTCCACACCTGTACTCACTATAGTGGTTATTAACCTTAAATATACAGGCTGTTGATTAAGGATAATTTGAAATTTTTACTTTTACCACCTCAGAATATATCAAAGCGGTTCCATACTTAATCAACACATGGTATAGACTATAATGTAGAGTTGGCTGAATGGTGCCAAATTCCTCTTATGGAAAGGATTTGTGACATATCATGGTTTCAAATGTAGAATTTTAATTTAAAATGTTCACAAACTATTTCTTAACCCTAGAACTACCGGCAATCATCGATATATCAACTGTACAAATTCTTTCTACGGTGATTCTTCAAAAAATTGATGATTACGTAATGGATTACTAATATAACTGCCACTAATTTCTATTGTATCAAATTAAAATGGGTACCAATCAAAGTAGAACATTAGCAATGTATAACTTTGACTACAGCACAGTCATTGGTGTGCAGTTACAATGAATGAGGTTACCTAAAAGTTAGTTTGTTTTATTAAATGTAATTCGGCTCTGGTGTTAGAATAATTTTCAATTCATTATTGATTTGAGTTTATTTTTCTGCCATTCATTAGAACTGTGTTAACTTAAAGTAACAAATTTCGAATGAATTCCGTTTTCAAAAGCTATTGAATTTACAGTTTGATATATGTTTCAATATATCAGGTGGCACAAAGCCTCCTCTACCTCCACTATTTTTTTCATAATTTTATTCCTTTGATTCGGGATAAATAGAGTTTATACCTGATCTCTCATATTATGTTTTATGCTGTTTAAATTTTTGTACAATAAGGAAATTATCTTGTTTTAGATTTTGTGAAATTATGGACTAGTTGAAAAGTTGTAATTAAGCTGTTTAACCGTCACAAATCTCATATTAGATCCATTAAATATATTACATATACAATACTAATAAAACATTAAAATAATTTATTAATAACATGAATTTACTACTTTTTTGTGCATAGTTTGTCACTATATTAGCTGTCAAATAGTCTTCTATACCAAGTGGTCACATTTATAATCTCAAAATCTGATGGATGACTCTTGTCTAAAACATTCTTAATAATGCCAATTCTTGTGCCTTACTGTTGTTGAAAGTATAATCACTCATTGTTAAATAAATAATTGATAAAATAAGAAACATTAAATAATCTTTAAAATTAATTATCTTTTTATGAATTATATCTCTTTTAAAATTCAACATTTTCATTATCAAACCAAAAGAAAAACTGTTTGGTTTTTTGCTACTAATAGTGAATATTGAAAAAAAATAAAGTCAATTAAAAAACCTCGAAGAATAAACAATTATTCAAACACATGTAACTCTATTATATAATGTTTACAACTAAAGAGGTTACTTTTACATGTTGTGTATTACATCAATTTTTATTTGGAAATGAAGTATTTTTCTTATGGCAATATTGAGCATATTATGAGGCTATCAAATCAGCCCAGATCAAGACCCATGAAAGTGTTTATCAATTGTATAATATGGGTTATAATGTTGAGTATACGATATATTCAAATGTCAAGATGATGGTTGATTCGACACAAACAGCTTCGTGTTAGTTAGTTATGGGGGCAGGGGGTCCGAGGTTCGTCAGACTCCTGACACTGCGACCCAAAATGATTTTTTGGACTACCCAACTAAGTTTTGGCCCAGCCAAAAATAAGCTTCCTACAAAGCCTAAAATGGTTTTGGAGAACCGCCTCGTATGTCTAGCCATATACTTTTTACAATAGCTTGGCCAAAAAAATCATTTGATAAATTTTAAAATTGTGGCTTTTTTTAATATGTTTTATGAAATAATTTAGTCATGTCCTATTATAATATCTTATCTATTGTAGCTTGAAAATCTGTATCCCTACTACAAAAAGAGAGTTATTGTTAAAATATTAACCCCGATGATGTAACCTGAAAATGATGTAACCTGAAAATTTGAAAAACAACAAAATCCATAATAATCTATCTAGTAGCTACACTTCAATGAAAATAGCCTTGTTAGCTAAGTTTAATTAATATTTTAGTTACAAAAATATTATGTTTTCCAAATGGAAACAATTTTTCTTACCCATAAAGCCTATATTGTGTTGATGATCTGTATACAATGATACCAAAGTCGGAGTCGTCAATAATTCACAAATATTATTAAAAGAATAAAAGAAATTCATATTATATCTACGTCATCAACGGTTTGCCAAGATTTATTGATTAGTTGCCATCACCATTTATCAATAAAAACTGCCTAGGATTGAGGTAAGGAAAAGTGAAATTTACAAACATTGTCTTGTTTTTCTTTTCTTTTACGTTTGGTTTAGCACAAAGAATACACCCACAATGTAAGTGGTGTGCTAAAAATAAAAACAATAACATTTACAATGTTATACATGCAATTATACAATAAATTACATTGATTTACATTAAAAACACATTAAATCTGACTTTGTTTTTAGTTTTACACATGCACAGAATACTGTGATAAATAGTGAAAGGTTATAGAAAAGTGAAACATTCATGTAGAATATAGTTGAATAAGAAGAGAATATTTGAGACAGAACAAAAGTATTATTATTTTGGTGACAATCGCATAAAAAAATATGAAGTATCATTATTTTTTATTTGAGTTTATACATTGATATTTTAAAATTCAGAACAAGCTATGTACATTCCAGTACATATGGTAAGTTTCTTTTGCAATCCACTACAATACAAATCAAATGCAGGCCTTTCTTTACTTCATACAGAAATCATACTTTATTTCAAGTTACTTGTCACTACTTTTTACAAATACATGTAAACTAGTATACAAAAAGTCTTACGTTAAAAAAAAAAGCTTTATTGGCTGGTTTAAAAAAGATAATCTTGCAGAAAAACTTATAAATATTTTCCAAGTATATATTTCTGAAACCATTATATATAATTGGATCATATGTAAACCAGTTTATAACAAAAAAAAATTCATAATTATAACACCAGAGGAGCAAACTGTTTACAGTATCAGCCTCATAGATTAAATGTTTACAGAAAGCTTCCATCACAGGCTCCTGTAGCATTTATTAATAAACTTCCGGACTGCATAAGATTAGAAGTAAATTTTAAGAAAGTCAAAAACAACTTTTATTGTCTGAGGTTTTCTACTCAGTGAGTGAATAGTAGCTATTTATTTCATTCATAAATCCTTTAAAGGCTCGGTGAGGTCTACCTTTAGTTTGACATTTTTATTGAATTTCTAATTATTTTGGTAAATTCATTTAGTATTTTAAATTGATTGTGTTATTGTATTGTTTTATTGCTTTGTTTATTTATAATCACTAATTTGTTGTACAGTTTTAGTACTGAATTGGCAGTAATAATACTTTTTATATTAATAAAAAGTGACTATGGTTATACAAGTGGAGCTTTGTTCTAGGATGTAATAAATTTAATGAAATGTGGTACCTTTACCATCTCAGGAACAGTAAGAACTTTAAATACTGACGAATTATATTACCTTTTTATATATGATAGATTAGTTTTGAAAATCAGTCTGTTTTATTGATCTAAATTTAATTACAGAACAGTTTGGGGATTATGTAGTACATATGTAGATGTTATGCTATTTTTGTGTACTGTTCATTTATAGTACAAGTTGCAATGTCGTCACTGGCAATCTCAAATTAGGAGGGTTATTTATTTCATAAGTAATACACACTATTTTTTAACTTAAATGGATGTTATTTTAGGCAGTGTCTTTTTACAATCCTTCTATATAATCTGTTTCTCATTGATCTGGTCCCATCACTTCAGAAGTTTTGCTATTTATCAAGGATCCTACTTTTGTTCTCGAATGGTTTGAGTAACCTCTGCAAAAGCTCATCCAGGGAGGTTGTCAAGCATGATTCAACTTTGGTGATATGTCAGAGTTTGCCGGACTCTATATATAGTGTGTGTCTATGTGTGTGAAATAAAAATTAATCATATTTCAGTCTCAGTGCTCCTTATGTGCAGACGTGCAAAATAACTACTCAATTCAGCTTTGTATTTATGCATTTTTCTATGTAATTTTTGCATGAAACCATAACAATACACTATCATACGTGTTCTACACAAAATTTTATCTGTCATGATAATTCTTCAGAGATCATAAGTAAACATCTCATTTGCTTATTGACATTTTTGGGCCATGGTAAAGATGAATGTTTCCACTCACTTGCCTGATTTCAACTGTGGTTAAGAGTCTCTAACCCACATTTCATCAATAACAATTCGACTCAGGAGTGCTCAAAAAGATCATAATTTTTTCAGTAAGTGGTGCAATGTTCAGGCATTTCTATTTTTGTTCATCAGTCAAGCATTGAAGGACCCAATTAGCAGAAATTTTTCTTTTCATCAATTCGTTTGTCGTAAAACTGATGTTGTTCTAATCCTGGTAAGTTGTAATATTTCCTGACATGTCAGTTGACAATTTTTTTCAACACAGTCCACCACAAGTTTTACACTTCGTTAATCTGTTAATGTTTTCAGCCTTCTTGGCCTTGTGTTATCATTTATCCAGATGGATTGTTCACGAAAACTCAATACAGAACTGTAGGCTCACCATATACTTCACTCAAACCAATATGAATTATTGTATGGGTTTTCCATATAGCTTAAATCTTGATATGATATTTGATTGTGTTGTGTTTTGTGTTTAGACATAGAAAATCTAAACAATTGCAGACTTCATTTCTAACATGCTTCAATTCAAATCATTAAAACACTATTGTAAAAAAAAAACATGTGATGGATAAAATATCACTCTATTCATTAGAAATTTTTCCTTTTAGATGGACAAAGGACTACTAAGTGCATATACTGTAATGTGACTTGATATTTTGATCTGTAATAAATTTTTTGTTATTTTGTTTTGTAGTATATTTTCATGTTGACTGTATTAAAGATTCTGTTGTTGCAGAGAAAAAAACAACAACATGTTTTACTTATCCTGTAAACAAAGTACAGGTTGTTTTGTAGTCATAAATAAATTCGACCTCTGTTTTTTGATTGATCTTAATGTTTCATGGCCTCCGGAAACTGAAAAAATGATTTTTGACATGCTGTCCATCCGCTATCATTGTCGTTGTCATCTGTATGTAAGCACAATAGTCAGGGCGTAATATTTTGATAATAACTTTGTTATTTTTCACTGTAGAGTGTTGAGTTGGACTCTTTAGACCAAATGTTGACCTAATTTAACGTGTTGCATGGGGAAGTATTAAAAATATGTGGACAAAAATATTTTAACATTGAGTTCGGCAAACAATAAGTCATATCCAACATAAGTTCAGCTGCATGGCTCGGACAATATATAGAGTGTAGCCCTCTATAATATACACTATATATTTAGTAATTTAGTGTACGCTCATCACTGGCTAGAGACACTTAATTCTGTATGTTCATGTTACTGACATCTCCTTTGTTTGTTTCTTTTCTTCTTTTTTTTATTTCCTATTTGTCTCATTCTTATGGTTGTTTTATAATTATCTAATTGTTTAATTATACACAATTTATGTTAATTATTATAAATTAAAAGTATAATATTATATATTAAAATTAGCATGTAGTATTTATTGTTTTAAAAATATATATGGTAGCAATAATAAAGTTTTTTTTTCTAAAGAAATAAAATAGGCAAAATATTATTATAACATTTTTTATTATTTTTCGAATGTTCAAAGTTTGTAATTGGGTTTGATTGGCTCTTGTTTCAAATAATAATTTTCTGGATTTCAATAGGGTATTTTTATGACCTATTTACAACAATTCCAAATTTCAAGTATCTATTTTAATTTTTGTAGTTGATATCGTGCTTACGAATAGTGATAATGATGATACGTACAACACATAGATGGCACATTTAAAATTCTTTAGGAACTGTGAAGATCAATAAAAAGATCAGTTGAATTTTAGCAATTATCATACCCACCCTATAAGTCCTTAGTTATTCCAGTGGTTAGTGCTCTTATTTTGTAAGAGGTTCCAGGTGCAATCCCTACTGAGGTTTATAAAAGTTATGATTTGGAACCAACATCATGAGAAAGTGAGAGTTACAAGTGTTAGCGAATTCTGAATCCTAATTATGAAAACTAGGTGCAGGGAACTCTCAATGTTCTACCCTATCATCCAATGAATAGCCATCTAGCAGGCCTAGCCCAGTGAAGCAATTGATGAAGCAATTTTTAATTTTGTTTAATATTTAGACCAGGGCTCTCCAACCTACGGCCCGAGGGCCACATCCGGCCCGCGGATAGATTTTGTCCGGCCCGTCGAGAGTTATTGCAACAGATTTTTTAAAATATATATTTATACACATTTTTGACAACAACTGTGAGTTCATTACTCTTCTCTTACAAGCCACTCCATTTCTTAATAAGTGTAAAATTAGCTGTAAACAAGCAGCGATCAACCATTGCGAGATATTAGCAAATGGTCTGCACGGACTGTACATGTCCCTGTGTACGTGCTCGCGAACTGTCTGTGTCCCCCTGACTGTACCTGAGACTAGACCAAAATAACCTCGCTAGGCGCATTGCTTTGTTTACATTTACATTCTTAGTCAGTCGCTCTCCAGCGTCAGAGACGATAACAACTAGTGCAATAATTGTAGGTTGTGTTTCGCGAAGTGCTTAGTAATCGTGGACTGTGGCTTTTATGTTTTAATTTCTCATAACAAATGGCTTCTTTTAAAAAACGGAAAGTTGATTTTGAGTGCCGTGCGTTTAAGAAACAGTGGACACATGACTATTTTATGATCGATAACAATAATAAAGCGTTATGTCTTATTTGCAACGAGACTATTGCCGTTCTCAAAGAATTTTATGTCCGCAGACATTATGACACAAAACACAAGAGCAAGTATTCCAACGTAACAGGAAAACAAAGAGAGGACAAAATTTCTTCTTTGAAAAATTCGCTCTCATCTCAGAGACAAATTTTTAATAAACAATCGCTTCAAAACGAGGCTGCAGTAAAAGCAAGTTTTAAAGTCAGCCATATTCTGGCTAAAGCTGGTAAACCGTTTACTGACGGTCAATTAGTGAAGGAGTGCGTCTTGGCAAGTGTGGAAGAAATCTGCCCTGATAAACTGTCACTGTTCAATTCTATCAGTTTGTCGGCGAACACAGTGGCTCGCCGTACAGAAGATATCGGAAATAACGTTGTTTATCAGCTGAAAGACGTATGCAAGGATTTTGAATGGTTCTCAATCGCTCTTGATGAATCTACTGATGTTTCTGACTCAGCTCAAGTTCTTTTATTTGTTCGTGGTGTGAACAGTGATTTTAAAATCACAGAGGAGTTGGCTGACGTTCACTCTATGGAGAGTAGCGTGACCGGAGACGAAATTTTCGCTAAAATAAGTGAAACTATGTCTAATCTTGGGCTCGATTTCAAACGGTTGAAAGGTGTTACTACTGATGGTGGGAAAAATATGTCTGGTACAAAAACTGGAGTTGTTGGAAACATATGCAATTCTGTAAAAGCAGCTGGAGGTTTTCAACCCGTGATTTTTCACTGCATTATCCATCAACAGGCATTGTGTGGTAAACACATAGAAGTTTCTGAAGTAATGAATGTAGTTGTGAAAACAGTTAACTTCATTAGATCAAGTTCCCTCAAACACCGTCAGTTCAAAAATTTTCTTTCTGAAATTGACAGCGCTTATCCAGATGTCCCATACCACTGTGAAGTTCGCTGGTTGAGTAGGGGCAAAGTATTGCAGCGGTTTTTTGAGCTTCGTGAAGTTATTAATATTTTCATGACTGAACATCGTCGTCCTGTACCTGAACTTTCTGACAATATGTTTGTATGGAAATTGGCTTTTGTTGTTGATCTCACGGCTCATATTAACTTCCTGAACTTGAAACTGCAAGGTGAAAACGAAAACTCTTCAGTTGGTGACTTATACTGGCATGTCAAGGCTTTTAGAAAAAAACTCATACTTTTCGAGAATCAGTTACAATCCCTGAACTTTGACCACTTTGAAGCATGTAAGAACTTAAGCAGTGCACTAACTACTGCTCCCTTCCCCAAGGATTACGTTTTGGGGATAATAGCTAAGCTTCGACAAGAGTTTGAGAACCGTTTTGAAGACTTTGACCGTGCAGCAGAAGACATTAAAATGTTTCAAAACCCTTTCTCGTGTGACATTGACAACGTGCCTGCAGACATCCAACTTGAAGTCATCGACCTAACAACCAACGACTCACTCAGGACCGATTTCCAGGAACGCTACAAAGAAGGTAACCTACTTCCATTTTACAGTTCTCTCCCAGAAAAAGACTTTAAAAACATAAAAAACCATGCTCGAGCTATGTTTTCTCTTTTTGGATCTACCTACAAGTGTGAGCAGACATTTTCAAAAATGAAGTTTGTTAAATCCAAATACAGATCTTCCTTGTCAGATGAACATTTGAAATCAATTTTAATGATCGGAACCACAAAGTTTGATCCTAAATGGGCGGACATTTTAAGTGGAAAACAAATGCAATCTTCTCACTAAAAATAAGTATTCTCTTTTAGCTTGGTAACTTTTTGTAAATTCGTGTATTGTCAAGTTGTCTTATTACTATTAAAAAAAGTTATTATTATTTTGTTTAACTTACTAAATTCATGCATTGTCAAGTTTTCTTATGACCTTTTTACACTCAATAAATTGGACTTTGTATTAAAATGAAATGAATTGGTTTGTTTCTTCCTGTGTTTTAATTGAACCTACTTAAAACTCCTCATATTATTTTAATGGAAATATAATAATTTTAGCGTCAGGAAGGGCATCTTTGTTATTGGCCCTCTAAGCCTCCCAAGAATTAACAATGTGGCCCTTGGATAAAAAAGGTTGGAGACCCCTGATTTAGACTATACTATATATACAGGGTGAGTAATAAATGTGGTTTGAAGCTAAAAGATAACTTTAATATAAAATTCAGACTTTGAATAATACATTTACAATTTTTCTCTGTTTTTATTTTTCCTCCTACATAAAAAATATTCCAACATTAATAAAAAAATTAATTATATAATTTAAATAGGATTTATATCTAAAAACTTACAATCAAATATTTATATTTGGTTTAAAACCAATAATATTAAAACAACTTGCTTACAATTGTTTAAACTACAGAAATCTAAATTAACAAATTAAAAATAATGATACCTATTAACAATCTAATTACAAAGTCAGATTTAATGTGTTTTGATATTACATTCTGTGTTAAATAACACAAAAGCATTAAATAATAAGAACAAAAATACAGACAACAAAAACATGCAGTGATCTACGAGTACATGCTACAAATAAAAGAAGGTAACTCAAAATAAAATAATGAATAAAGCTTTTGGTCAACAGAGATAGTGTGCATCTACAGTATTTCATTTCTGCGCTACCTGATTCCACGATGCAATAGGTTGAGCAGTAGCATAGACGGGCTGTTGCCAAGGTACATTACTCACTAACAAACCACTGTCACAAAGATTCACTGGCGACTGATGACCCGTCCAAACAGTTTGTTGACTCGATTCACTGATTTGACACGAAGCTAAGGAACTAGGTAAAGATTGCCATTGTTCTGAGTTAGGGTCACTACTGGCTTCTTCAAATCTAATTGGCTGGGCGGGTAATTGTCTACCGTTACTGACAGCACCATTGCTGCTGTCTTCAATAATTGGTGGAAATTCGTTGTCCGGATGTAACGGTAATGGAGGGACTATTTGAGTTTGTTGCGCAAGTTTGTAAGAAGCTTGTCGTAACATTTGACGACGACTTAGGACCAAATTCATTCCAGGAGACATTGTAACACCCTCAACACTGACACTTGGTTGTTGAAAGGCACCTTGTTTTTGTAATATTTGTCTCTTTTGTTGTAATAACCTATGTTGCATTAATTGCTGTTGAAGAGGAGCTTTACCGCCAGAGTTTGGTGGTGTTGTTGTACCACTAGTCTCACCTTCACTGATTGGTTGTGTCGGATAAGTGAAATTTTCAGGTAAACTTATTCTTTTTGGAAGTGGAGGAGGTGGTCTACTTTCAACGCTTAGAGTATCTCGAGTATGACGGTATTCAGAGTGCTGTATCTGCCTTTGAACTAATTCCTCCTGTGGCACAGAACTCTGATAGAGAGTTTTTAGTACTTGATGTTCTCTTTGAACCAGATGTAACTCCATAACGCCTTTAGTTTTCCCACATTCATTTAGTCTTTGACTATTGAATGCTACCGTGTTTGGTGTTGCTCCTGTAACGTTGTTTCTGGGAGTTTCTGCAGTAACACCTTGTTGTGCAACTAAACCATCTGATGCTCTTCTTCCTTCTCTGAAATCCACTGGAGACCTTGTAAGGTGTCTGTTTTTAAACTGACCTCCAGTGCTTTGATTATGAAGTAACGGACTATGTCTACTCCAACTTTTATTACTAGTAACATATAAACACGGATGTATCGCACTTGTACTAATGACAACATTTTCAGATATTAATGGTTTATTCGCTCCCGGTGTCGTACATGACGGTAAACTTGAAGCTAAATCCGATTCAAATTGATAATCTAAACTGCTTTCAAATGTGGAAAAATTACTTTGTAAGGACGAAACATGTGACGATGAACAAGATGAATCCGAACTGAGATGTTGACTTAAACTCTTATTGTGTACACCGACTCCACTAGAAGATGAAGAACTCGCATAAGATAATCGTTGTTGTGATCTGTGACTTGGTAAATCTTCCATGTCTGTTTCAACTCCCTCATCTGTTGAACTAGAATACTGTGGAGCAATTCCAGTTGCACTGTCAGGCCTCGTTGACATTACACTACCAGAAAAAGATCCACCAAGAGATGGATTAGTATACCTTGGTACCGAATAAGAACCATCTCCACAATATCGAAATGATCGAGAATATCCTAAAACATCTGTCGAAGAAACAACTTCATTACTTCCTGAATTTAGCTGAAAAAGAACAGGCTGTTGTTGTTGACTAGAAACTGATGACTGGAGATATTGCTGTTGTTGGAACTCTCTAAATGGAGGTGGATGATTCTGCGTCGGAAGCAGCCTTAAGCTATCACTCGTATTCATCTGTGGTTGCGTTCTACTAAGGCTGTTTGATCTTTGTGGTTCAACTATTCCTAACAACATTTCAGAACTCGTCTGCTGCTGTAACTGTGGCACACCGGTAAATGGTTGATTTTGGTCTCTGGATAAAACATCACTTGTATAACCCCTAGTACCAGATTCTCCGGTTGATCTCCTATAGGTCGGTGAGTCTGGTGTAAGTGTCATCGCTATTGGAGGATTTGTTGATGGTAGTCCCGCAATCCCTAATTTTCTCATCGCTTGCTCGGCGATCGTACTAGGCCTCCGCTTCTGCACAGATTCTAGACTAGTTTTACTTGTAGTTGCAGATGATGATGATGACGAAGATGATGTAGAATCTTGGGACAATGAAAAGCTACTTCTATGTTGCCGAAGCCTTTCTAGAAGTAAGTAATAAATAGCTGCGTGATGATCATAACTTCCACATCTCAGAGACTGTAACATAATACATATGTAATTAATACAAATAAACGTAAAGAAATGATAGCAAAGAATTAAATACAAATCCTGTGCACTAAATTTTTCTGTTCAGCTATAATAATAATTTATTAATAAATTTTATTATAGAAGTGAAGTTTAAACCACAGATTCTTCTCTTCCCAAAAATGACTTGAAATAAGAATTATAAATAATACGTAAAAATAATAAAATTAAAGATATAAGATTTATACTATTGACCTAAGGTATTTGGTAGAATTCCATCTTAAATGAAACACTAACACAATATTTTATAAAATTCTTCAATATTTGAGTCTTGCACAGCATATTCAATATATGGTTTCGTCACTTACAGCATTTATGATGCAGCTTAACACTCAGCCCTTTAAATTATTTTCATTTAAAGCTTCATGATACATAATAATAAAGCATGTACATATACATACACATGCATTCAGAGAGAAAGAGTGTGTGTGTGTGTGTGGGCACGTAAAATAATAATAATAAATATTATTAATAAATCATAAAATAATCTTATTAATAAAAATAAAAGAAAATGTAAAGGATTGCACTATCATATGCACACAATCATTTTAGCCTCAATACCAATTGAGCACCAGAAACAACTCAATATATCCTCAAAAACTACTCAACATATGGATATCAGGAGATGTTTGACAAAGAATATGGTAAGATTTATAAATAAATAATAATAACATTATTTTTAAAATTTTTTTATGAATTTCAAAAGAAATACAAAATAAACATCTACAAGACTTCATAAATATGTAAATAACAATACTTAGGTTGAATGATAAATTATTTTCATTTACAGAAATAAATTATATTCGATATTATCCCACCTTTTTAACTCATTAATTACCAATTTCTAAAATTAAAATTTAGTTTCTGGTAGCTTTAAATACCAAACAGTAACCTTTGGACAAAAGATTAAACTATTTAAAACATAATTGCTCTTATTAAGGCCTACTTGACAGGCCTACTTATTATTATTAAATAATAAACTGGACAGCTAAAGTTTTTCCCCAGTTATTATGATTAACCATTTATATGACAGATATTTTGAAAACAACACAATTACAATTATTTGAGAAATTTATCACCAAATGTAATACAATCTTCCGCAGAGAGTATAAGGTATAAATATCAGAATATCAATACAAAAATTATAATTACCTCTCGAGTTTTGATAGCATCTATTCCTAGACTCTGCATAAGCCGTAATATCTGTTCATTTGGTTCACTTTTAGCATCAGTACAACTTCCTGTGCTTGGTAATAGTCTAGGAGCTTCTTCTACCATCCATCTGTGTCTCTTAATCTGTTCCACGGAGTACCTCTTACTTGGATCCAGCACCAGCATCTTACGAATTAAAGATTCACAATCTGTGAAAGAAAACAATTGAATATTGAAATGGTAAAATATACGGTCAAATTGTAATGCTGCAAAAGACAATGTTAAACTGTACTTAATTGTGGATGTCTTTTTCTTTTTCTTTCTTTCTTTTTTTGTCATTAATTATGTGGGTATTTTTTCTGCTGTTGTCCTAATCACAACAAAGTTTTATACAAAAAATAATACAAATTTTAAAATGTCCTAAACAAGATAAGTATCTTAAAATGATTAAAGAGCTGATTATGAGAAACAGGACGTGCTGTAGGTCTATACGTTCAAATTATGAGTTGTAAACAAAATAAAAAGTAGTGTGAAGACATGAAAAAATATGTCCACAAAATCATTGAAGAGGAAGTTGAGACAGGCAGTTGTTATCCAGTCTGACTCAAGTTCTGGTAATAATTCATTAAGCATTATATATTGTGCTTTTAAACCTTTTGAAGATTCGTCATCATTTCTCTTGTCATTCCTTCGAGTAACATAGAGAAGCCACAAGACTCCTTCAGAGCAGTCTGTTTGAAGCCATTATCTACACCTCTCTAAATCTCTTTTTAGCTAACTTCTATTCTTGATCCACTCAACCAATAGACCACCCTGAACCCTACCCCTCCTACCCTACACGGAGGATTCCATTTCATTACCTTCCTTGTAATTTCTGGCACATTTTTCCTCAATGATAGCCTATAAATTTCCACTTCCTTTCTTTTATTTTTAATTTCAAAGAGCTTTGATCGTGCATTCCCACAGCTGATAATTAGATATTAATCTTATCCTCGGACACTGTTTATGAAGGCTTGAGTTGCTTTATTTTACTCCTTTAAAATCTCACAGCCATACATGCGGACAGACTTACCATTTGTCTTGAAGTCTCATAACAACCTCCTATTGGATCAGTTCAACAAAGGCTACTTTGAACTTTCTTATCTATCAATCACTTCTTCCTCCATTCCTCCAAGACACTCATCTACACTCTCCATTCCTTTCCCTTCTATAAATAATGCTTTCCCACTAGACACTGTACTCCTTTACACACTCCATTTCTTTCCCTTCTAATAAATAATTCTTTCTCACTAGACACTGTACTCCTCTAAACTCTCCATTTCTTTCCCTTCTATAAATAATGCTTTCTCACTAGACACTGAACTCCTCTAAACTCTCCATTTCTTTCCCTTCTATAAATAATGCTTTCTCACTAGACACTGTACTCCTCTACACTCTCCAATCCTTTCCCTCCTATAAATAATGCTTTCCCACTAGACACTGTACTCCTCTACACTCTCCATTCCTTTCCCTTCTATAAATAATGCTTTCTCACTAGACACTGAACTCCTCTAAACTCTCCATATCTTTCCCTTCTATAAATAATGCTTTCTCACTAGACACTGTACTCCTCTAAACTCTCCATTTCTTTCCCTTCTAATAAATAATTCTTTCTCACTAGACACTGTACTACTTTAAACTCTCCATTTCTTTCCCTTCTATAAATAATGCTTTCTCACTAGACACTGTACTCCTTTACACTCTCCATTTCTTTCCCTTCTATAAATAATGCTTTCTCACTAGACACTGAACTCCTCTAAACTCTCCATTTCTTTCCCTTCTATAAATAATGCTTTCTCACTAGACACTGTACTCCTCTAAACTCTCCATTTCTTTCCCTTCTATAAATAATGCTTTCTCACTAGACACTGTACTCCTCTAAACTCTCCATTTCTTTCCCTTCTATAAATAATGCTTTCTCACTAGACACTGTACTCCTCTTACTCTCCATTTCATTCCCTTCTATAAATATTGCTTTCTCACTAGACACTGTATTCCTCTACACTCTCTATTTCATTCCCTTCTATAAATAATGCTTTCTCACTAGACACTGTACTCCTCTAAACTCTCCATTTCTTTCCCTTCTATAAATAATGCTTTCTCACTAGACACTGTACTCCTCTAAACTCTCCATTTCTTTCCCTTCTATAAATAATGCTTTCTCACTAGACACTGTACTCCTCTAAACTCTCCATTTCTTTCCCTTCTATAAATAATGCTTTCTCACTAGACACTGTACTCCTCTAAACTCTCCATTTCTTTCCCTTCTATAAATAATGCTTTCTCACTAGACACTGTACTCCTCTAAACTCTCCATTTCTTTCCCTTCTATAAATAATGCTTTCTCACTAGACACTGTACTCCTCTAAACTCTCCATTTCTTTCCCTTCTATAAATAATGCTTTCTCACTAGACACTGAACTCCTCTAAACTCTCCATTTCTTTCCCTTCTATAAATAATGCTTTCTCACTAGACACTGTACTCCTCTAAACTCTCCATTTCTTTCCCTTCTATAAATAATGCTTTCTCACTAGACACTGTACTCCTCTAAACTCTCCATTTCTTTCCCTTCTATAAATAATGCTTTCTCACTAGACACTGTACTCCTCTTACTCTCCATTTCTTTCCCTTCTATAAATAATGCTTTCTCACTAGACACTGTACTCCTCTTACTCTCCATTTCATTCCCTTCTATAAATAATGCTTTCTCACTAGACACTGTATTCCTCTACACTCTCTATTTCATTCCCTTCTATAAATAATGCTTTCTCACTAGACACTGTACTCCTCTAAACTCTCCATTTCTTTCCCTTCTATAAATAATGCTTTCTCACTAGACACTGTACTCCTCTAAACTCTCCATTTCTTTCCCTTCTATAAATAATGCTTTCTCACTAGACACTGTACTCCTCTAAACTCTCCATTTCTTTCCCTTCTATAAATAATGCTTTCTCACTAGACACTGTACTCCTCTAAACTCTCCATTTCTTTCCCTTCTATAAATAATGCTTTCTCACTAGACACTGTACTCCTCTAAACTCTCCATTTCTTTCCCTTATATAAATAATGCTTTCTCACTAGACACTGAACTCCTCTAAACTCTCCATTTCTTTCCCTTCTATAAATAATGCTTTCTCACTAGACACTGTACTCCTCTAAACTCTCCATTTCTTTCCCTTCTATAAATAATGCTTTCTCACTAGACACTGTACTCCTCTAAACTCTCCATTTCTTTCCCTTCTATAAATAATGCTTTCTCACTAGACACTGTACTCCTCTTACTCTCCATTTCTTTCCCTTCTATAAATAATGCTTTCTCACTAGACACTGTACTCCTCTTACTCTCCATTTCATTCCCTTCTATAAATAATGCTTTCTCACTAGACACTGTATTCCTCTACACTCTCTATTTCATTCCCTTCTATAAATAATGCTTTCTCACTAGACACTGTACTCCTCTAAACTCTCCATTTCTTTCCCTTCTATAAATAATGCTTTCTCACTAGACACTGTACTCCTCTAAACTCTCCATTTCTTTCCCTTCTATAAATAATGCTTTCTCACTAGACACTGAACTCCTCTAAACTCTCCATTTCTTTCCCTTCTATAAATAATGCTTTCTCACTAGACACTGTACTCCTCTAAACTCTCCATTTCTTTCCCTTCTATAAATAATGCTTTCTCACTAGACACTGTACTCCTCTAAACTCTCCATTTCTTTCCCTTCTATAAATAATGCTTTCTCACTAGACACTGTACTCCTCTTACTCTCCATTTCTTTCCCTTCTATAAATAATGCTTTCTCACTAGACACTGTACTCCTCTAAACTCTCCATTTCTTTCCCTTCTATAAATAATGCTTTCTCACTAGACACTGTACTCCTCTTACTCTCCATTTCTTTCCCTTCTATAAATAATGCTTTCTCACTAGACACTGTACTCCTCTAAACTCTCCATTTCTTTCCCTTCTATAAATAATGCTTTCTCACTAGACACTGTACTCCTCTAAACTCTCCATTTCTTTCCCTTCTATAAATAATGCTTTCTCACTAGACACTGTACTCCTCTAAACTCTCCATTTCTTTCCCTTCTATAAATAATGCTTTCTCACTAGACACTGTACTCCTCTAAACTCTCCATTTCTTTCCCTTCTATAAATAATGCTTTCTCACTAGACACTGTACTCCTCTAAACTCTCCATTTCTTTCCCTTCTATAAATGATGCTTTCTCACTAGACACTGTACTCCTCTTACTCTCCATTTCTTTCCCTTCTATAAATAATGCTTTCTCACTAGACACTGTACTACTCTAAACTCTCCATTTCTTTCCCTTCTATAAATAATGCTTTCTCACTAGACACTGTACTCCTCTTACTCTCCATTTCTTTCCCTTCTATAAATAATGCTTTCTCACTAGACACTGTACTCCTCTAAACTCTCCATTTCTTTCCCTTCTATAAATAATGCTTTCTCACTAGACACTGTACTCCTCTTACTCTCCATTTCTTTCCCTTCTATAAATAATGCTTTCTCACTAGACACTGTACTCCTCTAAACTCTCCATTTCTTTCCCTTCTATAAATAATGCTTTCTCACTAGTCACTGAACTCCTCTAAACTCTCCATTTCTTTCCCTTCTATAAATAATGCTTTCTCACTAGACACTGTACTCCTCTAAACTCTCCATTTCTTTCCCTTCTATAAATAATGCTTTCTCACTAGACACTGTACTCCTCTAAACTCTCCATTTCTTTCCCTTCTATAAATAATGCTTTCTCACTAGACACTGTACTCCTCTTACTCTCCATTTCTTTCCCTTCTATAAATAATGCTTTCTCACTAGACACTGTACTCCTCTAAACTCTCCATTTCTTTCCCTTCTATAAATAATGCTTTCTCACTAGACACTGTACTCCTCTTACTCTCCATTTCTTTCCCTTCTATAAATAATGCTTTCTCACTAGACACTGTACTCCTCTAAACTCTCCATTTCTTTCCCTTCTATAAATAATGCTTTCTCACTAGACACTGTACTCCTCTTACTCTCCATTTCTTTCCCTTCTATAAATAATGCTTTCTCACTAGACACTGTACTCCTCTGCACTCTCCATTTCTTTCCCTTCTATAAATAATGCTTTCTCACTAGACACTGTACTCCTCTAAACTCTCCATTTCTTTCCCTTCTATAAATAATGCTTTCTCACTAGACACTGTACTCCTCTACACTCTCTATTTCTTTCCCTTCTATAAATAATGCTTTCTCACTAGACACTGAACTCCTCTGCACTCTCCATTTCTTTCCCTTCTATAAATAATGCTTTCTCACTAGACACTGTACTCCTCTTACTCTCCATTTCTTTCCCTTCTATAAATAATGCTTTCTCACTAGACACTGTACTCCTTTACACTCTCTATTTCTTTCCCTTCTATAAATAATGCTTTCTCACTAGACACTGTACTCCTCTAAACTCTCCATATCTTTCCCTTCTATAAATAATGCTTTCTCACTAGATACTGTACTCCTCTACACTCTCCATTCTTTTCCTTCAATAAATAATGTTTTCTCACGTGTTGTGTATTTTAAGGTCTTTTGTTTTTTATATATTAATCTTCACCCCACTCTATCAAATCCTGCACTTTTTCTGTTATATTTAAAACAAAAGAAATGTTGCCTGGAAAGTCCAGATCCTCTAGAGCTTACAGCCTTTCTTATCACATGTCAATCGTCATTGTGTAGAAAAGTAGTGAGAGCATGCTTCCCAAGTGGACTCCAATTTTAACTGATAAACAAACAGAGTGAATCACTCATGTCTTCAACAATGCACTTGATTAGAAGATTATCATTTATTATTGTTATGCGAAGAGTTCATTTTGTATAAAATAACTTATGATGAAATTGAGAAAAAATTAAATAAAGATTTGTCAATGTACAATGTTTGCTTAATATTTACTTTTATGAAAAAAAACTGGATCAGCACCCTATTAATTAAATATAGACATAATCTTGAGTTGTGTATGAACGATATTTACTTTACAAGTGGTTTGGTAATTATTTCAAGTGATTAACAATGGAATGTTTTAGGGTAAATATAAAATAGAGAATGTTAACAATTATTTTGTGGTAATTATTTGTTGGTAAAATGCTTTAAAAACTATCATATTTTAACACACCCTCCTTCTACCTGGGGTATTCCATACCCCAGACTCCCAGGTAGGCCTTGCCACCCCAGTTAAAAAAGTTATGCCCATGGCTATTGCTATTATATTGATATTTATATTTTTATTTTTTAAAAAATAGTAATTTTTTCCTTGTTTGCTTAAAGGTGAAAAACTTCTCAGTTATTATCGCCTTATAAAAAAAGGAAGATAAGAACATACACAATCCCTAGCTCCTTGAATACTCTAATAGCGGCAGTGACAGAAGAAAATAGAAGTTGGTTAAGAAAGACCAGATAGGAAAGATGAAATAAAGAGATCTAACCCAAAACTTCATGAAATAAGGTGTACATCCAGCTAGTGTATCTCAGAATTGCCAAGCTTGTACTTACTGTAGAAAACTCTTGAGAGTATATATGATAAAAATGGTAAAATATATAATGCAATATATAAATTAAAAAATACAAACTATAGTTTAATAAAAGACCAATAGTTAATTTGTCTTATAAGAACACTTCAATCTATTTACCACCTTAATCCTAATAAATAAGGAACCGATGACTATTTATAAAAGTTAAAAGTTTACGGATTGTTAACTTTGGATGACATCATATTTGTGTTATCATGTGGCAAATTATGCCTTCACACCTCACTGATAACAATGTATATTTACACCTTAACAAGCAGTTAAAGGTAATGAAAACACAGATTAAGCAATATATGTGTCAGTAACAGTAGAGTTGACGTCAAAGCACAGATATGTAATCAAGTGTTCATGGTTACAGTAGCAGTGCACACAGATAAGACCATGGTTATGTACAATAATCTTTGGTTAACATGGAGAGCTACGTGCTAATATGTTTATGTACTTTAATTACTAGTTTCCTTTCATATTGTGTAAACAGAAATATAACCTTCAGTTAATATAGAAACAGGAGATTTTGATAAAGTGTAAATATTAGTTATTGAAAATTTTGTAAATACCCTGAAAGCCAGAACATATTTGAACACATGGAATATTAAAAAGAATTTTTATTTTTTATTTTTCTACTTTTTATGTTTAAAGACGAAAAACCTTTCAGTCATCACCTTATAAAAAAAAGGAAGAAGAGATCATAAACAAAGACATCTAGCCCTTGAATACCCTAAGTATGTATGGTATTATATTTAGTATTTCCTTTTTTAATGTGAAAATTTAAAACAATTCTACAGGATTTAAATTTTCCTTTCACTTTTACTTTCTGACATGTGATGGGTCAAAAAATTGATTTCAGAAATGACATCTGTCTGTCTGGTTGTCTTACAGCAATCTATAGTTCAAATTCATGCCGCAATTTTAATAAAATTTGGAACGTTGGCATATTTTGGTCATATCTTAGGAAATGATTCATTTTTTTCATAACTTAAAATTTGGTGGCTAGTTGTCATAAAAAAAAACACAAGTTTTTGAAAACAGATTCTAACGATTTTGATCAAACTTTGCTGAAGTTTACAAAACAAATGTATTGATCCCCATCCTCAAAAAAACCGGTCCTAAAAAGATAGTTATTGTTTAAAAACAAAAATCTTTTTTAAGGGGCTGCTATAAAAGACATAATTCTCAAAATCGAAATTTCCAACATCGTTCAAATTTAGTGAAATATGACGATAAATAATTGTGTGAAAAAACACAAGTGGAAAATATCACAGTTCAGGAGTAATTGGCACGAACCTTAACCGCTATCATTAACCAAACACAATTTACATTGAAGAAGCATTTATGCAGCAAGTAAAGCTAATTTATTTCCTATTTTATTAAGTGTCCGTAGGTAAATCCAGGGACACTTATAACATCATGTATGGTCTTACACAAGTTATAGTGCCAGATATCATGACACCCCACCCCCTCTAACTTGAACAGGCAGTGATCTACAAATCTGAGAATATTTGAATTTGACAATAAACCATAGTGCGAAATCATATATCATAATTTTTGCATGACGAATACAACTTAATTTAACAACACAAAGAGAAATGCGTAGCCTATAAGTTTTAAAAGCAGTTTTTATAACATGTTAGATAAACAATTCAATAGCCATTAAGATGGATTGCATTTTCATTGAATTTCTTTATTAGGATTTGTAGGTAAAATCAAGGACCCTTATAATTAATTTCACCCCCCCCCCCCACACACACACACGTGTCTGTACATCTTTTTGTCTGTAAGTCGCAACCAGTCTACACAGAAAGACTATAAATCTAACATATTTCAAACTTTGCATTTATATTCTTTCTATTATCCCATATATTGAAAAAATATAGCGGTAATAAAAATGACCTTGGGGAGTTAATGGGCGTTAAAAAAAAATTTATTTTTGGAAATATTTATTGTGGGGTATCAAATAAAACTAGAAGTTATTCTGATTACAAATATGTGTGTTCATTTGATCTATAAATTAATATGTTGGCGCTAGGCCGCTTGAAAGACTTCGACTTAAAAATAACTGTCCCTATATGCTAAGTCGTGATGGATGAATAAGGAAGTATGTGCAATATTTTTTGCACCGTTTCATAAATTGAAAAAAAATTGGTTTCATACAATTTTGAATAGTGTAAAGTGTAGAATAAAAAAAGCAATTAATGAATCCCTTTTTGAATTTTTTTTTGAATTTTTTGCATAGGAGATTGTATTATTTGATTTATTTATAGTTTTTAAAAAATAGTTCAAGTACTTAGGTTGTAGAGATCAGTTTTTTTAGTATGAATTAGACTTTATAATTTTTTTTTTTTAAATTATAAATAATGCCTACAAAATTTTAAAAACTGTCAACATTTGTTGACAACAATTTGTTAACATCAATTTATTTAATACCGTACTAAATCTACCTACATAGTTTATTTATTTATCAACACACATTTTATGACCAAGTAACAAGCACAGCATGTCATAAAACCCAAAAGCCTACACATTACTTTGTCACTAAATTCACTTTATCTTCGGGTTTATTATCAAATAAATCTATAATTAAATATTATTTTGGGCCGCGACAAAACAGAAATAGCACCTCCAGTCGACTAAATATAGATCCAAGTTAGGGCCTCTAATCCATCTTTGTTTATTTTTAGATATCCATGCGTATCTTCGCCTTTTCACTGCAAATATTTGGCAAAATTTATCGCTGCGGAAGTTATAGTGTTTTTAAAGATGAAAGAGTTTTTAAAACCTACTTCATGAATGGGCGTAGTCATTTCTGAGTTCTTTATTGTCTGGTGAGATATTAAATAAGCCTATGACAAAAATATGTTTTGTAGAGAATAAAATGTCTTGTTTTCTTTATTAACACAAGGCTAGTTATAGTTTAAAAAAAAAAAAAAATATTAAACTATTTCAGATTCAATATTGTTAAATTAGCTACATAAAAAATTAAGAATAATTTTTTTCACGAAAATCCTTAGTTTTCCAGATATCCGCCATTTTTTTTTTTTTTTTTTTTTTTACAAAAAAAAACTTTGGAAACAAAAGATATTTAGTAAAATAACTTTCTCTGTTACGTTTTATAATGAATAAAGACTTCATTTATTTTCAATATGGCGGCCGTATAAAATATTAAATATTGATATATAGCTAAAAAATTGTTAAGTTTACAAAAAAATCACGAGATAAAATAGTTTCCATTTTTAATGACAAACAAAATGAGCTTTGGAATTTTTCAGTAACTTAATGGATAACCAATTTACCGTCTAAAACAGAAAACATAATTTCTTGGTGTGTCTGAAACACCCAAAATTAGCGTAAAACCAAAATATATTTGAATTATGAGGGTTTTATTAATATTTTAATATTATTAAAAATGTTTTGGTTTTAGACTAATTTAGGGCGTTGTAGACAATTACCAAGAAATTATGCTTTTATTTAGTTTTTTTTTTTACTAATAAAAAGGTACTGAAAAATTACAAAATGCAATTTCTTCGAATTTGTTATTAATTGTATTAAAAGTATTAGAATTCAAAAATATTTTATTTCTAGGTCAATCTTGGGTGTTGTAGACAACTACCAAGAAATTATGTTAAATATCTTGTACATTATCATCGGCTTTTATTATTAAAAATTATGAAATCGTTAACTATTTAACTTCTTTTCAAAAAATCAGTTCAATTTTTTTTTTTCGAAAGACACTTTCAAGTAACAAAATACGTTATATTAGTAGAAAAAAGAAATATAAAAGTAGGAAATCCAGTTTAGGTTACGACTGCCTACGTTAGCCTAATATTGAACTACGTTCGTGAAGTCGGTCATTGTGTGATCACTTGTTGAATCTCACATCGCTCGTTGAGACCTAGTAATGGAACTACAGGTCTGGGAAGGTCACTATAATTATTATGGTCACCTTACCAAACCTTCAGTTCATTTACTAGGTTTTGGTTAGGTCAATATAATATAGACCTAGTTCGCATCATTATGAACTCATACAGCGTAGTGATATTATCGTGTCAAAAGTCATGTAATGCGCATGCGTGCAACGAGAAAAGTTTTATTTTTGGTACGCTTATAAAACGTAACATATAAAATTCGTATACCAAATCTGAAATCAATACATTTCTATTTTCAAGGTTACAATTTTTTTGTAAAAAAATAAAATGGCGGATATCTGGAAAACTAATCGGGAAAAAAATGTATTCTTAATTTTTTATTTATCGTGATCCACAGAATCATTTCCTAAAGTTTGACAGCTTACTTATGGGACACTCTGTATACATATGTAAAAAAGAAACATGTTTCTACATGTTAGACAAAGACAACTAACGAATTCAATGGCGTAATACACTGTTTGTGTTCCTCTGGAGTTTATGCTATAAAATCTAGAAGTAGGTTTCATTACACTTCACGCACGAGAAGGGGTGTTGGACGCAAGCGTATACTCAGTGACGTCCCGACAATGCATTCCTACAGGAATAAACACGGGTTCCCACTAATTACTTAACACGATTAAGGAATGTGTGCTTCTGGATTGCCAGCGTTACACAACAGAGATTTGTCACTACTTGGCTGTGAATGTGAATCTCTCTGGGATTAAGAGTTTTAGGTTAGGTTTAATTACATTTTGATTCAGTGTTTTTAGGTTATGCGCTATTTTAATTAGATTTTGTTTATTTTCAGAATGATATAGTTTTCAAATTATGATAAGAGTTTACAATTTTGCACACCTTTTCAGATACTAATCAAGATAAAAATTTAAAGAGGAAGCTATCAAATGAAAAATAAGCTATCCGGACACACTACATAAACTTCACATCTCACCCATCCATAAAAACAAATTATTCATTCCGTAGATGGTTATCAAAAACAGAAAACGTACAATGGACGCCGTCTTGGAAAATATTTACAGGGTGTTTCCAAACTACGTTCTAAAACATCAAGAAATAGTTCTTTGGGTCAAAATAAGTAAAATGGTTCCTATGAATCAATATCCTACCAATGTACCAAAAACCAGGACTTTGTTTTGTATGTTTTCAAAATGGTTTAAAATATTTAATGTGGAATATATCAAAACTATTAGCTTTACAAAAAATGTACAAGAGATCAAAAAGTTTTCTTTTTTAACGACAAACAAAATGAGTTTTGGAATTTTTCAGTAGCCCAAAGTATAGCCGAATTACCGGCCAATATTAATACTCTGCGCGTCTGTGTGTAATGGTGCGTGCGTTAGAGTGAGGTGCCTCTATGTTCACCAACAATCCCTGTTTGATAATAGTAGATATTATCTGGACAATAGAAAGAATATAAATGGAAATATATAGGATTTATCGTCTTGTCTGTGTAGACTGACGGACAGAAACGCGCGTGAAATTATCAGTCCCTTGGTTTTACCTTACGGAACCTAAAAAGGATGGAAAGAACATAAATGTTAACGTGCTAAACTGCTAGGAACATTTCTTTTCGAAAGTAAATTAAAATACACTGTCCGTTAACTAATTCATTAAAAATGTTTTTGAAGATCCCTCAGTGATTTTATTTAACATATTTTACATCTTATAATCTTCACATTCCACCTAGTTTCACTACAACTTACAAAGGGGGGTTTAAATTAAAGTTACTCATCAATCAATCGACACGTCATTGAGTGTACAAATTATTTCACCTCTCAACTGAAATCTTTTAAAGGTTGTCAATAAGTTTGCTATGAACCATGTGTTGCCGACGTTGGCTATGGGTTAAGAAAGAAATGAAATCCAGGTCAGTTTAGAAAATGACATCTATTCTGAAAATAAAGTTCTTAGTAGTAGAATCTAGTTACGTCTCAACTACTGATGTTGTGCATACTTCGATTTGCGTCACAACTCCCTCCCCCCCCCCACCAGAGTCTGTTTCTGGTGCGTTCTTACTTGGATCTCAAAATTGGGATTTTATTGCTTATAAAAACTTCAAATAAACGCTTTAAATTAGTTTTGTTATTTTTTGTCGTATCATTTAAGCACCCTTCACTCTAGGGCTTCGGTAAATGGAGGTTCAATTCGTAGGGAACGTAAAGAATCCGACTATTGTTTATACTTTAATCGTATAGGTGATATAGAAAACATTATGTGATATATACGTGTGCTAAAACCACACGATTTAGTGTCCATAGGTTATTATTATTACTTTTATAAAGTCGAAATCTTTCAAGCGGCACTTTAAATTGTACAGACTCGCGCGTGTATAATTATAAGAGTCCTTCGTTTTACCTACGAATCCTAAATAAAGAGAAATCAATGAAAATGCAATCCATCTTTTAATGGTTACTGAATTGTTTGTCCCACATCTCACAAATCTGCTTTTAAAACTTATACGTAAAGGTTATTTCTCATTCTGTGATTAAGTAAATTGTATTCGGCATACAAAACACTGTAATATATGATTTCCCACTGCAATTTAATTAAACAACAAAAATGTTGAGGTCTATAGTGCAGGGTGGTGTTCAAGATAGAGAGGGAAGGACATGATATCAGACTCCATAAATTTAGCCTACCTTCAATATATATATTGGCAAATAAATATACATATTCATAATCCGAATAACTTCGTTTTATTTGATACCTGTACTTAATATTTCAACACAAACAAAAATTTCACTCGGTAGTTTTTGCCTCTTACTAGGTCGGTTTTTTGTTACCACTATATTTTTCCTATATGTGGGACAATACAACGAATATACGGTAAATGCAAAGTTGAAAATATAGGTCAGATTTATCATCTTGTCTGTGAAGATGGGTTGCAGACAGACATGCGCGTCAAATTATGAGGGTCCTTGGTTTTACTTACGGACCCTGATAACGATATTGAGTTTTACGCAGAATAATAGTTTAGAGGTCCCCTTTGAGACCAAAAACATGATTTTTGGAATGATATCTTCAATAATTTGTTACTCAAATTTGGTATATGTGAATATTTTGCATATATTTCTAGACGTATTTCATTTGTTTGACAGAACGACATTTTTTGCTAGCAGTCTTTATCTGAACTTAAAATTAACGATTTTCTCAAAATCGACAAGAACGATTTTGATACAATTTTGGTAAAATATATCCTTTAAAGTACCTATCCACAGAAAAGGTATTGGTTTCCATCTAGCTAAAAATGCTGGTCGAGAGTTACAGACAGATATAAAAAAAAGAAAGAAAAAAAGTATATCATCTAATATAAAAGAACTAATTTCTCAAAACTGGATCAACCGATTTTGTTCATATTTTGGTCAAATATAAATTCATGGTAATCAGATTTGTTCTTGAGATCCCGCACCGAGTAGCAAGGGTTTTTAATATCTTGCTGTAGGGACCTACAGCGTGTAGAATACCTGATCAGCTGAGGAGACGATTTGTATGCGTTATGACATAATTACCAACTAGTTATTTCTGTAATTATTTGATATATATATTTCCAAATTATTATAGCCAGCTAATTAATCGGGTGTAGACGTTCACGAGTTCTCGGGAAGGCCCAAAACCCAATCGGACCGTATTGGAGTGAATATCTAAATGTGAGTGCAAAGTTGCTGAAAGCCTTACGGTCTAGTGTAATTTTAGTTTTTGTTAATTAATACCCCTTATAGTTAATTAATGTAGAAACTCATCTAAATAGATTAATCAAGAGTGATGTTTGGTTAGAAGGTATGAGAGGATCGAGATCATTATGGGTGTGGGTTAAAACCACATTTACCAACCTAGTGGTACTAGGGTAGTTTTGTCGGTAATTTTTAACAGCTCTGTGTACACCAACTTACACCCCAAAACCACATGTTGCAAACCAAGTGATCGGGATGTTACACGGTGTTATTACACTAACAAACAAGGAAGCAACAATGCAATATATAAAAAGTATTTGTATTACACTTAAATTGTCTAAAGCAGGATAAAATATTGTCCTACTAAAACTGCCCAGATGGTATTTAATTGTCTATTTACAACGCAACCCACACCTGGGTCTGGATTTTATAACAAAATTTACAGCCAAAATTTACGTTTGCGTGGGGGTTAAAATACATACAGTAAGTCTGTTTATTTATTTGATACGAGTTTTTACAAACTCACTATACTTTCTCTATGTATGTTGATGCGAACCTTCCTAAAACCAAAATAAACCAATCAAAATGATTGTCACTAAAACGTTATTTCGGTAGGTGACATTCAAAAAGTGATATTGAATCATGGAAGATATCTTTGAAAAATGTTTATATAATTAAATTAGGATCTAAACTTGTTTAGCTTGTGTCATAAACAGGACCTTATCTTAAGTCGCATTTGTTTTTTTAACCAATTATTCCTAGTGTTTCCGCCACGGGTTTGAGTCATCTTCATGTTTAACAAAAATTTTAACGAAATCGGCAAATCGATTATGAGAAATTACGTATTTTATAACAGCCCAATTTTTTGATTTTTTACAGATCATAAACCGAAATTTTAAGAGGGATAGAATAAAATAGACTTTATTGCAACAATAATACACTGATATAATATCATACTTAAATAATATACAGGGTGATCGAAACAGGTGTGTTTGCTGTTTTATTCAATAAGTACAAACAACTTTAAAAGGTAACCCCAGGATTTTTTGAGTTTTAACTAGAGGTATTACCAAATTTTTCATTTCATCCGCCATTTTTCTAATATGGCAAAATGTTACAAAAAACTTTAGAACGTAACCCCAGGATTTTTTGAGTTTTAACTAGAGGTATTACCAAATTTTTCATTTCATCCGCCATTTTTCTAATATGGCAAAATGTTACAAAAAACTTTAGAACGTAACCCCAGGATTTTTTGAGTTTTAACTAGAGGTATTACCAAATTTTTCATTTCATCCGCCATTTTTCTAATATGGCAAAATGTTACAAAAATCTTTAGAACGTAACCCCAGGATTTTTTGAGTTTTAACTAGAGGTATTACCAAATTTTTCATTTAATCCGCCATTTTTCTAATATGGCAAAATGTTACAAAAAACTTTAGAACGTAACCCCAGGATTTTTTGAGTTTTAACTAGAGGTATTACCAAATTTTTCATTTCATCCGCCATTTTTCTAATATGGCAAAATGTTACAAAAAACTTTAGAACGTAACCCCAGGATTTTTTGAGTTTTAACTAGAGGTATTACCAAATTTTTCATTTCATCCGCCATTTTTCTAATATGGCAAAATGTTACAAAAAACTTTAGAACGTAACCCCAGGATTTTTTGAGTTTTAACTAGAGGTATTACCAAATTTTTCATTTCATCCGCCATTTTTCTAATATGGCAAAATGTTACAAAAATCTTTAGAACGTAACCCCAGGATTTTTTGAGTTTTAACTAGAGGTATTACCAAATTTTTCATTTCATCCGCCATTTTTCTAATATGGCAAAATGTTACAAAAAACTTTAGAACGTAACCCCAGGATTTTTTGAGTTTTAACTAGAGGTATTACCAAATTTTTCATTTCATCCGCCATTTTTCTAATATGGCAAAATGTTACAAAAAACTTTAGAACGTAACCCCAGGATTTTTTGAGTTTTAACTAGAGGTATTACCAAATTTTTCATTTCATCCGCCATTTTTCTAATATGGCAAAATGTTACAAAAAAACTTTAGAACGTAACCCCAGGATTTTTTGAGTTTTAACTAGAGGTATTACCAAATTTTTCATTTCATCCGCCATTTTTCTAATATGGCAAAAAGGGTGTCGAAGTCGGACGGTACTCTTCCACGCAGTGTCACCTGGAAACTGCACTCTTCTAGTCTTGACTAGGAGGGTGCAGGCTAATGTACCGACGCCGCACAGCCTGGGTAGAGGTAATTAAATCTCTCTCTGTCCCAGGCAAGTACCTACACAGAGATGATAGGGAAGTGCGACCAGTGCAGGACATACATAGGCCTGGATAGGGGGTTCCTCCCCCCTGCTGGGAAAGTGGGGCGCCCAGGTATACCCTGCTTGGGCGATACGGTGACCCTTGATGAAGGGGTGGCTGGTGATTGAGGTGAAGGCTCTTTGTGGAGGGTTGGATCCAACACATCACTTTGCGCTCTGGAGGCTTGGGTGAGCCGCGATCGGGTCTGGCAAGCCCAGATCAGGGGTTCTCACTATGCGAATGCGTAGTGGGGCAAGTGCAGTTGCTGTGAGTAGGCTTATTGAAGGAGGAACAACCCAGTTTCCATGGTCGGTGCTGGGAAGGTCCTCTGGATAGACAGCCGAGGGGCAGTGGCTGGGCTACGGAGAGCCTGAGTCGCGGGAGGACTTTGTCTGGCGAATGCCTCACCGAGGATGGTGAGAACGTTGCTCAGGACCCTAGATGGGGCAAAAACCCAATACACAACTTCATGGACAACCAAAATAGACCAGAAGTGAACAGGCGGTCAGGTGCAGAGAGGGAATCTCCAGTTGAGAATGTCCTCAGTCTGCGCCTTGACGATGTAGAAATGCCACTGGAAGTCCCAATGGGTCAGGCCAGAAACATGGCAGGTCAAGAGATGGTTGAAGCTCCAGTTGAGCAGGCTACCACTTCCTCAAGGGACAGCGGCGACAGGTCTGCTACGGCAGAAAGTCGATCCACTGTACCGCCCTCTGAGGCAAGCACATCAGATGCAGATCTGAGTCAAACGGCATCCAGGATCAACCGGATGCACGTTGGTAACACAGCCAAGAAAGGCGCCGCCTTCTATCGTGAGAAGAAGAGGCGCCGGAAGGAGGAGAAGAAGGCTGCGGGCACTTGGGTGGAACACCCGAAAGCTACTCCGGTGAGCAGGGGAGCGGCTGTTGATGTAGGAACGCCAAAAAGGCAAAGGTCCGATGTCAGCAGTCCTTCAAGCTCTGGAGTCAACCAGGCACCAAAGAGACCCAGGAGGGGGTTGGAAATCTCATATGCAGATAGGCTAACTTCTTTCGGGGTTGCGGTGGTGCCTAAGGACTTTCCGGAAAGGTCACTCACTGAGGAGGACATCCTGGAGCTCTCGTCTGCTCTCATTGCGCAGATGAGGCCCCTCTCAGATGGATGTCTACCAGGCTTCAATGAGTCGCCTAGGCTGGAAAGCGGTGCTATGATACTGCAGTGCTGCAATCTAGAAACCAAGGGGTGGCTAGAGCAGGCTGTAGCCATATGCAATCCCTGGAAAGGGAACATCTTGGAGGTGGTGGACGCGAAAAAGGTGATAAACATTACCAAGGTTATCACCAGGTTTCCGCCCCCATTCGACAAGATGAAGGTGGAGGACGTACTGTCCAGGATCCAGCAACATGATCTTTCGATCTTGACAAAAGATTGGAGGATCATCAATGCTAGAACCACTGGCCCTCAGGGGAGAACAGTGGTTCTCGGACTCAATGAGAAGGATTTGGAAATGCTCAAGAGGAGAAACCTCAGGGTTAGGCTCGGGCTTGGGCAGATCCAGTTCCAGATCATTGGTAAAAAAACTAGGGATGGTGCAGCCAATGAAGGTGCTGAAGGTGGTCCAGGCCAATCTTCAGCATAAAAAGGCGGCCAGCCTTAACCTAGCCAGCAGATTCAAGGCCGAAGGCATCGATGTGGCTCTGATCCAGGAGCCATGGGCGGTGAAAGGTAAGGTTCTGGGGCTGGGAGACTCTGGGGGCAGGCTGATGTACGATACGTCATCGGACGCTCCTAGAACATGCATGTTAGTGAATAAGAATTTAAGTGTCTTTTTGCTAAATGAGTTCTGTTCCAGGGATCTGGTGGCAGCTAAGGTGAGATTGGAGGACCAGGAGGTGTGTGGAGAAATTACCATAGGCTCTGCATACTTCCCGTTCGACTCGGCCAATCCACCTCCAACTTACGAGTTTACACGCATTGTGGGAGAAGCGAAGAGGAAAGGTGAACACCTAGTCCTTGGAGTGGATTCCAATGCGCATCATCTTGTATGGGGCAGCTCCAACTGCAATGCAAGAGGTAAGTCTCTATTTGACTATTTGTCTAGTTTTAATTTAGATATAGTTAATGTAGGTAACAAACCGACCTTCATCAACAGAGTGAGGAGGGAGGTCATTGACATCACAGTCTGCACTGAACGTACTGCCCAACTCATCAAGGGTTGGAGGGTCTCGGTGGAGCCATCATTGGCAGATCACCAGCACATTCAATTCGAGATGAGGTGGAAGCAGAAGAGTGTCATCTGGTTCAGAAACCCCAAAAGGACGAACTGGGATAAGTACAGGGAAGACTTGGGGCAGGCTGTTCAGGATATAGTGCCTGAAGTGAGGGGGATAGAGGAGTTGGAAGAAGTATCGGTGCAGCTGCAGGCTGCGGTGCAGGGTGCTTTTCAGGCCAACTGCCCCCTCACACAAAGGAAAAAACACGACACGGTTAGGTGGTGGAACAAGGACCTAGCAAAAATGAAGAGGGAGGTTAGAACTCTGTTCAAGGCCTCTAAACATCAAGGTTGCTGGGAACCCTATCACAAAAAACTTACTGAGTATAACTCAGCAATTCGGAAAGCCAAGCGGGATTCCTGGAGAAAGTACTGTGAAAGAGTGGAAGAGTGCTCTGAAACGGCTAGACTCCAGAAGATCCTGAGGGCTGAACATACCAATATGGTGGGCTCTCTGGAAAAACCAGATGGCTCGTATACGCAGTCCGGAAGGGAGACTCTGGAAGTACTCCTGAGATGCCACTTCCCGGATTGCGAGATAGAGGGAGGAAGTGATTCCTCCCTGTACACTAGGGCAAGTCCGCGTAGAGCGGACTGGAACTGCTCGAGGAGACTCATTAATGAGGATAAGGTGGACTGGGCCATTAGATCGTTCGAGACGCACAGGGCCCCGGGGCCGGACGGGATCACTCCCTTACTTCTCAAGGAGGGTTTGGAGGTGCTCAGGCCGGTTATCACGGGGGCTTTTCGGGCGAGCTTGGCGCTGCGCCATGTTCCAAGGAATTGGTCTGTGGCGAGGGTTGTCTTCGCTCCAAAGCCTGGAAGAGCGGGATATGCTCAGGCCAAGGCCTACAGACCAATTTGCCTAAACTCTTTCCTGCTAAAGGCTATGGAGAGAATTCTGGATGTTAACATCAGAGATAGCGTGCTTAGGAGTTCAGGCTTGCACGATAATCAATTTGCTTATAGACCAGGCAGGTCCACTGAGGCTGCTCTACATCATATAGTAAGTAGAATAGAGGAAAGTCTGGAAGCAAAGGAAATAGCTCTGGGGGCGTTTCTGGACATAGAGGGAGCCTTCAGCAACACTTCAATACAATCAATGATCAGTGCTTTGGAGGATTGTGAAGTGAACAAGACTGTTGTAGGATGGGTCTCTGCCATGCTGAACAACAGGTCAATCCAGGCTACTCTGTATGATGAAATCATCACGATCAGAGCTAGACGTGGATGTGCTCAGGGCGGAGTCTTATCCCCCCTGTTATGGAACCTGGTAGTGGATAAGATCCTTAGGCGTTTAAACGAACAAGGATTCTACTCACAGGGATACGCTGATGATGTGGCCATCGTGGTTAGAGGTAGAGACATGAGTGTTGTTTGTGACCTTATGCAGGCTGCCTTTAACCAGGTGGAAAGGTGGTGTCAGGAGGAACAGTTATCTGTGAATCCTGTAAAAACTACTCTCATTCCATTCACAAGAAAAAGGAATCTGGGTGTGAGGTCGCTACCTAAGCTCTTTGGGCAGGAGGTAGCGTTGGAGAACCAGGTGAAGTACCTAGGTACTGTGTTAGATAAAAGGCTCACCTGGAACCCACAGATAGAACGGGTAGTAACCAGAGCCAAGTGTCTTATGTTTGCATGTAAGAGGGCTGTTGGTAAACAATGGGGTCTGCAACCCAAGGTGGTTATGTGGATTTACACCATGATTATTAGACCACTAATCTCCTATGCTGCGGTGGTTTGGTGGACTAAGACGCTACAAGGTGGGGTTGGAAGTAGAATGGATGGTCTCCAAAGGGTGGCCTGTTTGGCTATCACGGGGGCCATGGGGTCTACACCAACCGTTACCTTGAATGCACTTCTGGATCTCCCTCCCCTAGGGGTTTATATTCAGGGACAGGCCAGGATGAGTGCATACAGACTACAGCAAACGGGTTGCTGGAGAAAGAGATGGCCTGCAATCGGTCACTGCAGGATAAATCAAGTGGTCAACAGGGAAGTGTTAGACATGCCCTCTGATCACATGATACCTAAGGTTTCATTAGACAAGCCTTTTAAGACGAAGATCTTCTCTAGGGAAGAATGGGAGTCTGGAAGGAAGCTATACAACGAGCAAGATATAGTCTGGTTCACAGATGGCTCGAAAACAGAGATGGGTACAGGCGGTGGCATTAATGGGTTTAACCCAGAGAGGTCCATCGTACTGAGCCTAGGTAAGCATGCTACTGTTTTCCAAGCAGAAGTAGGTGCTATCTCTGAATGCATCAAGGAGAATCAAAGAATGAAATACATTGGTAAGAACATTCTGATTTTCACTGATAGTCAAGCTGCCATTAAGGCACTTAACACGACAAAGGTAAAGTCGAAGCAGGTATGGGACTGCATCTCATCATTGATAAAGCTTGGTCAGATGAACACGGTCACTGTTGGCTGGGTTCCTGGCCACTCAGGTATTGATGGTAATGAGAGAGCAGATGAACTAGCCAGGTCAGGCTCTGAATCCCCTTTCGTTGGCCCGGAACCGGTGCTCGGAATCTCTTATGGACATGCCAGGGCAGCGGTTGATACGTGGATGCGGGAGGGGATGAACAGGGTCTGGACGAATTCAACCACTAGTAGACTTGCTAAAAGGTTAATTAGACCAAGCAAGAAACATGCGGAACAACTCATCTCTCTTAGAAGGGATAACTTGAGGTGGGTGGTTGGTCTCTTAACGAGCCACTGTCACCTCAGAAAACACCTACACAGGATAGGAATTGCTGCAGTTAATACATGCAGGAAATGTGGTTTGGCTGAAGAGTCTGCAGAACACATTCTTTTGGAGTGTGAGGCGCTAGGACGAGCCAGGCTGTACTCTCTAGGCCCTCCGGGGAAAGAGATGGAAACCATCCTAGACAACCCTATCGGTAGTATCTGTTCCTTCATAAGGATGACGGGTATTACTGATTGGGTGTAGGAAGGAAATTGGGGCGGCAAAAGACCATTAGGTCGACGCCGGTGATGCCTCTGATGGAGGTTATCACAGCCCAGTTTTAAAAAAAAAAAAAAAAAAAAAAAAAAAAAAAAAATATGGCAAAATGTTACAAAAAACTTTAGAACGTAACCCCAGGATTTTTTGAGTTTTAACTAGAGGTATTACCAAATTTTTCATTTCATCCGCCATTTTTCTAATATGGCAAAATGTTACAAAAAACTTTAGAACGTAACCCCAGGATTTTTTGAGTTTTAACTAGAGGTATTACCAAATTTTTCATTTCATCCGCCATTTTTCTAATATGGCAAAATGTTACAAAAAACTTTAAAACGTAACCCCAGGATTTTTTGAGTTTTAACTAGAGGTATTACCAAATTTTTCATTTCATCCGCCATTTTTCTAATATGGCAAAATGTTACAAAAAACTTTAGAACGTAACCCCAGGATTTTTTGAGTTTTAACTAGAGGTATTACCAAATTTTTCATTTCATCCGCCATTTTTCTAATATGGCAAAATGTTACAAAAAACTTTAGAATGTAACCCCAGGATTTTTTGAGTTTTAACTAGAGGTATTACCAAATTTTTCATTTCATCCGCCATTTTTCTAATATGGCAAAATGTTACAAAAAACTTTAGAACGTAACCCCAGGATTTTTTGAGTTTTAACTAGAGGTATTACCAAATTTTTCATTTCATCCGCCATTTTTCTAATATGGCAAAATGTTACAAAAAACTTTAGAACGTAACCCCAGGATTTTTTGAGTTTTAACTAGAGGTATTACCAAATTTTTCATTTCATCCGCCATTTTTCTAATATGGCAAAATGTTACAACAAAACTTTAGAACGTAACCCCAGGATTTTTTGAGTTTTAACTAGAGGTATTACCAATTTTTTCATTTCATCCGCCATTTTTCTAATATGGCAAAATGTTACAAAAAACTTTAGAACGTAACCCCAGGATTTTTTGAGTTTTAACTAGAGGTATTACCAAATTTTTCATTTCATCCGCCATTTTTCTAATATGGCAAAATGTTACAAAAAACTTTAGAACGTAACCCCAGGATTTTTTGAGTTTTAACTAGAGGTATTACCAAATTTTTCATTTCATCCGCCATTTTTCTAATATGGCAAAATGTTACAAAAAACTTTAGAACGTAACCCCAGGATTTTTTGAGTTTTAACTAGAGGTATTACCAAATTTTTCATTTCATCCGCCATTTTTCTAATATGGCAAAATGTTACAAAAAACTTTAGAACGTAACCCCAGGATTTTTTGAGTTTTAACTAGAGGTATTACCAAATTTTTCATTTCATCCGCCATTTTTCTAATATGGCAAAATGTTACAAAAAACTTTAAAACGTAACCCCAGGATTTTTTGAGTTTTAACTAGAGGTATTACCAAATTTTTCATTTCATCCGCCATTTTTCTAATATGGCAAAATGTTACAAAAAACTTTAGAACGTAACCCCAGGATTTTTTGAGTTTTAACTAGAGGTATTACCAAATTTTTCATTTCATCCGCCATTTTTCTAATATGGCAAAATGTTACAAAAAACTTTAGAACGTAACCCCAGGATTTTTTGAGTTTTAACTAGAGGTATTACCAAATTTTTCATTTCATCCGCCATTTTTCTAATATGGCAAAATGTTACAAAAAACTTTAAAACGTAACCCCAGGATTTTTTGAGTTTTAACTAGAGGTATTACCAAATTTTTCATTTCATCCGCCATTTTTCTAATATGGCAAAATGTTACAAAAAACTTTAGAACGTAACCCCAGGATTTTTTGAGTTTTAACTAGAGGTATTACCAAATTTTTCATTTCATCCGCCATTTTTCTAATATGGCAAAATGTTACAAAAAACTTTAGAACGTAACCCCAGGATTTTTTGAGTTTTAACTAGAGGTATTACCAAATTTTTCATTTCATCCGCCATTTTTCTAATATGGCAAAATGTTACAAAAAACTTTAGAACGTAACCCCAGGATTTTTTGAGTTTTAACTAGAGGTATTACCAAATTTTTCATTTCATCCGCCATTTTTCTAATATGGCAAAATGTTACAAAAAACTTTAGAACGTAACCCCAGGATTTTTTGAGTTTTAACTAGAGGTATTACCAAATTTTTCATTTCATCCGCCATTTTTCTAATATGGCAAAATGTTACAAAAAACTTTAGAACGTAACCCCAGGATTTTTTGAGTTTTAACTAGAGGTATTACCAAATTTTTCATTTCATCCGCCATTTTTCTAATATGGCAAAATGTTACAAAAAACTTTAGAACGTAACCCCAGGATTTTTTGAGTTTTAACTAGAGGTATTACCAAATTTTTCATTTCATCCGCCATTTTTCTAATATGGCAAAATGTTACAAAAAACTTTAGAACGTAACCCCAGGATTTTTTGAGTTTTAACTAGAGGTATTACCAAATTTTTCATTTCATCCGCCATTTTTCTAATATGGCAAAATGTTACAAAAAACTTTAGAACGTAACCCCAGGATTTTTTGAGTTTTAACTAGAGGTATTACCAAATTTTTCATTTCATCCGCCATTTTTCTAATATGGCAAAATGTTACAAAAAACTTTAAAACGTAACCCCAGGATTTTTTGAGTTTTAACTAGAGCACTTCAAAAAATATGTGTCCTAATTCCAGGAACTATTATGGCGTTAAAAGCAAAGAACAACACCCTATATTCGAGAAACGGAAAACATTGTAGGACGCATTCTATGGATTAAAATAAAGAGAAATAAAATCATATAAACCCTAAAATAGTTAATTATCTATCTAGCTGCCCTTTAGTGTTTTGAACGGCGAATAATACAGAATTGAAATGTTTAATGTTACTTAGTGTTATAAAGACTCCATTTGAGAAAAATTATTAACTGATTTCTTTTACTCATTTTAAAATGGCTGGTGTTTAAAATTTTCAACATGTAAGTTCTTGAAAAGCGTCAATTTTACAAAAACTTCACAAGAGAATTTTTTTCTTTTAATGACAAATATATATATATTTTTTTTACATTTTATCCTGAAGTCAAAGGATATTAAGTTATCGACAAAAAAACTGAAAACAAAATGTCTTGTTAGTTGTCCACAATACTGAAGATTTGCCTAAGAACGAAAATTCAATAGAAAAGAATTTTTATTTAATTTTCTGAAGATTTATGAAAATAGAAAACAAATACAATTTACTGAAATTCAACGATAATTCAAAACAAAATAGATCCAAATATGACAAAAGTTTTATAATTTTAGTTCAAAACACATTAGAACGTATCTAAGTAATGAGACACCCTGTATGTCCGTAAACACTTCGTTATCCGTTGGACATTTTGCATTTTGTCTTCGAAAAATAATATTAACTAAAAAGTAATTAAGAATTAAAGTCGTAATTTGGTTTAAATATTTTTTATGACACGTTTCACTAGCTAACAAAACTTTATCTTATAAATCGTCATGAGAGCGGGCATTTGAATTAGTCGAATATCTTTAAAATGCCGTAATTTGAATTTTTTAAGATAAAGTTTTGATTTTGGTATACTGATAAAACGTAGAAAAAAGTTAAAGAATTTTTTTCTTTACTTTGACGCTCTGAATCACTTTGAGAAGTTAGAACACATATTTTGAAACACCCTGTATATTGATGGGTACAACATATCTTCCACTGTGGTTAAAATAATGGTTACAATGTGTAAATAACAAGAAGCAAACCACAAATAAAGCATTTAAATTGTATTTCCTCTCCCTTTTAGTGGTGTTTTGTTCAAGTGTACAGTAACTGTTCTATTATTATTTACTTGTTTGTCAATGAATGTTCTGTATCGTCAATGAATGTAGTCTAATAAAAACTTTAAATGGCAACGTCTACTGTACACAAAACCACTTGTTAGTATCTACAGACATAACCTTAAACACTTTCTATAACTTTCACGTCTGCAATATCCTTTACACGCACGTTTTACAGTGTGGTAAAAGCTCGCTTAAAATCTGTCTAATACAATATTCGAGGAGAACCGTCGAAAATAAAATGGCGTCGAATATAGCCAAGCGGAAATCGTAAGTGGCTATAAATATCCCGTCATGACTTGGTCAATAGTTCCGTAGGAAAACACGGGTTGTGTTGATGTTCCTGTAACCCTTAGAAGTCTAAACATTGAAAACATAGTCTGACGTCATTGTGCGTTATGCTCAGTATTTTGTAATCATATTCCACTTCTTTCCGCTAGATGGAGCCTTTAGCAACATAATATAAAAAGTAAGATCTAATATTAGGTAAAAGAACAATCAATTCTCGAGTGTTTGTACATTTTATTATTAAATGATTTATTAAACATCGTAGTTGGCGTGACGCGCTAACATTCGCCGAATTTCATTTAGCTATAAAGTCGTTATTCTTCTTAATTCAAGTCCTGCATATTTTTACCTCCCATAACCGTGATATATTAGGGCTGTATTGTTTGTCTAATATAACCATTATTGTTTTGCATCTTATGTTCTGAAAATAATAAAATTTCTTTTTAAATAATTTCTTACTACAATGCAAAAAATATCATTTATCTTCGTTTATCATGTTTGATTAACTAACAAAAATTGGTGCCAACGTAGTAGTTATCTAACGGTTTTATCGAGATGAAAACCCTATTCTTCCTTTTCTCAAGTGTTTAGAGCGTGATTTTGTAGTCATGCCTTGCGGTGAATTAACAGGAAAATGTTCAGCCTTGTTTAAAGCAGATTAAACAATTTTTTATAAACAAATGTAGCTTTGTGTAGGCTACCATTCTTTGAAGAATTATTCCACAGCCGCTTACTAAATTTATGGGCAAAATAGTGTCACAGTATTTTTTGCAAACAATTTTCCACCTCTAACGTCTAGTCTAGAATGAAATTCGTTTTTAAATTCTGCACAGATAGATTTAGTATTCAATACAGACAAAACATATTTTATATTTCTTTTAAACATGCAAATTCAACCGTAACACAATAACTTTGTGTCATTTTTGCCTAGCTTAAGATTGAAGGCGCACTGTTGTTTTACTTTTCTCAACTAACTGGCACTGCGCAGACGTTCTGCGCATTCTTTTTTAGTAATATTGTAAACATAACCTTAAAACTTGTATGGACAGCTGATCAACTAAAAACATCTGTTAGAATCGTTGTAAAACTGCAGAGTTGTTTGTGGTCGTTGTGAACTATTAATATTGCGCTTATGGAGGTATAATTTGAAAATTAAAATTAAATAAACTACCAATGTAAGCAATCAACGGATAGTTTTTAAAGTAGTAAATAGCCAATGTACTATTGTTGGCAACATTTGTTTTTATTCCTCGTGGCGTAGATTTCTAAAGTGAATCACTAGGCCATTATCAGTTTATATATATATATATATATATAAAGAAAAATAATTGTAAAGTATGCAATGAATATATTTGCATTCCTAAATCATACAAATAGTAGCAAAGTTCAAAAGTAAGTTAAAACTTTTAATATTTGTTGTCCAATCTCCGAGAAAAACGCTTTATTGCATGCAGATATAATTAGATTTATTACAACATCAGCTGTTATTTTCATTAAATGTGTAGTAGTTTATAATTAATTGGTATTTTTTTTATTCCATCATGATTTTACAAATACGCATCGCATTGATTCAGTGTTATTATGAATGTGAACAGAGTTTATCAGCCGGGTTAATAAAGTTTTGTACTGAAAAGTTTGAGAAACGTATGGTATAGTCGCGTATAAAAAGCTTGTTAGTAAGTTTGAAACTACCGGGTACTTGGAGACGTCAAGAGGCCAGGAAGGACTAAAATTGTAAGAGATGAAATTAATGTTGCTGAAGTTTTAAAAGAAAAAAAAAGGTCAAATAACACTGAATACAGTGAATGTAACGATGGCGGCCACTTCAAACACTCGTCTTAATAACCTTAACAAATAAGAATTTGGTTTATTTTAAAAATTTTGTATTGTTCTTTATTTTGTTCTATGTTCAAAAAATAACTTTAGTCAATTAAAGATTTAACTTACTTTTGACTACTCGTTATTTTATTAAACTTGTACTTCCAATGTATTTTGGATCCTAGAACACGACTTTGTCAATAGTTTCATCAAAATGTGTGTTATTATAACTTTAAAATTATAAATTTTCTCAAGAAATATTTTTTACTGTTTATTTAATTACATTCAATTTGTTTTTATTGCACTGCGATAAAAATTTACAATCTTGAATATTTAGGAAAAGAATTTGCTTTTTGACATGTGAAATTCAACGCGATTTTTTGCATTTAATTTGAAAACTACATACAAAATTATGTTTCTATAAACTACATTTTTCCACCCTACATTGTAAATTAGTGTTCTGGAACTTGTGGTATTAAACGAAACAAAGTAAAGTATTTACCTGAGCTCATAAAGTAGGGTATCCGGAACCTGCCGGAAAGCACCCTATCCCTGAGAGTGTGTAGTGTGGAACCATCGAAAGGTAGAGCACCACAGACCAACACGTACAACACGACACCAAGGCTCTGTTAAAATACAGGGAACAATTAATACAACAATACATGACAATAACAGCTGACTTGCACTTGCAGCTTAAGCAATATTATATTTATTGATAATTCCTATTATTGCAAGTATAGCTATTATAACAGTTACATAAGCCCAAGTTATTAAATGAACACTGATCATGTTTCTAGAACAAACTCTCTTTCATATTGTTTTTTTTTTTTTTCGTTTTATAACTTCCATTTTAGACCAGGAATAAAGAAATTTTCGCCTACAGCTCGGTTAGACATTGTGTTTCCGGCATCGTGTTCAGGAAAAAGTCTATATATGAAGATTAGTGGGTCGAAGAGAAGTGCATCGTAGGTGCATAAAGTGCATCTAAAAATGGATATTTTTTTAAAATGTCTAAAAATTGATAAAAAGCTACGAAAATCGCTTCTCGGACGTTTTCGAGGTCGCTGATTCCAAATGTGACCTCGAAAAACACGACCGATGCACCTGGGGGGGGGGGGGCGAAGGGGAAATTTAAAGTTTAAAAAAAGACTTGGGTATCGCTTTCGGAGGTTTTCGAGGTCGCTGATTCCAAATGCGACCTCGAAAAACACGACCGATGCACCTGGGGGCGAGGGGGGGATTTAAAGTTTAACCAAAATCGCATGTCGATCCGAGCTGTAGGCAGAAATTTCGTTTTCCGGAGTGAAATCGGTCTAATTTGCTTGGTCCATTTGTTTCCCGATTTTCACCATTAGGTATGTGTGTACTCTGCACTTTATTGTAGTTAAGACAAATTTCTTAGAAAATAATGTAATTATTGGAAATACGATTTTTTAAATTATTTTTTCAAATAATTTAAAAAAAATTCAAATCACAGTAAAAAATAATGTTAAAATTTGTAAAGAAAGTTATACAGTATTAAGTTTAATACCATTTTATATTTTGCTTATTTCTATATCATAATGACGTGATCTCTTATATTTAAGTATCTTATATTTAATTCACTAAGGTATTTCTTTACTATATGCCCGATTTTAATGACTGATGTTTCAAATTAAACATTGTTACAGATTTATTTTCCTTGGAAACACTTATTTTGTAATAAATTATCACTTAAATAACAATCCTGACAGGTGAAATAACATGTTTCACAACAACAAAAATTTGAAACCGCTGTTGTAAATTCTCAAATACGTTTTATTTTGTTGTTGTGTTTAAAAATTTATAACAGGTTGTTTTAAATTAACAGTTTAGGTTAACTTATATAGTGCTTTATTCATGTTGAATGTTTACATTTCGTAAATTAAACAGTTTTTATGGCTTATTGTTAGTGTGACAATAGGATCTAATTTGTTTATCTCGCAAATGTTAACAACTTAACTCTATAACGCTTGGATAGAAAAAAAACTCGAACACAAGATCTCACAAAAATTACGTTTACTTAATCAAAGACGTTTACTGAGGATGGCTATTTTGTCGTTGAAACGCGTTTGATTAAATAAACGTAATTTTTGTGAGATATTGTGTTCGAGTTTTTTCTATCTAATATTATCTCACAACTCAAGCTCTCTCTCTCTCTCTCTCTCTCTCTCTCTCTCTCTCTCTCTCTCTCTCTCTCTCTCTCTCTCTCTCTCTCTCTCTCTCTCTCTCTCTCTCTCTCTCTCTCTCTCTCTCTCTCTCTCTCTCTCTCTCTCTCTCTCTCTCTCTCTCTCTCTCTCTCTCTCTCTCTCTCTCTCTCTCTCTCTCTCTCTCTCTCTCTCTATATATATATATATATATATATATATATATAGCGCTTACATCTTATGTGGCTTATTGTTAGTGTACGACAGTTGCGTGGGAACTTAAATATTCTAAATGCCGGGCGCAGGAATATCCGTTGGAAATATTTGGTGGTCGACGATAAAATGGCAGAAATCGAAGGACACTGAATAGTGAAGTAAACCAACAGCGTTCAACTTTTTGATGCCAACATGAACCTCAGACTTCGATTTTATTTTAAAAATTCTCGTTAAAACTAAAATTCTCAACTGGAGACGACTAGCGATTTTTTAAAAGCAGAAAAAAATACAAAAAGCTGTCTTCAATCGTTTCGTATTATTTAAAGGCGAAAACCTCTCGGTCATCATCGAGTTGGTAAAGAGAGACCTGATAAGGAAGATGAAAAGAAGGATCCAAGTAAAAACTACGTGAAAAAAGGAGTAGATCCAGCTATGTCCTTCGGGATTGCCACGCTATAGGTCTGTGAGCCACTAAGGGGTTTTCGGTTTTCTGAAGCTATGCAACCTGAACTCTCTAAAAATAAGGTTGATTTTTTGCGATTGCCAAACTTAGTATACTGGAGAGCAAAATAATATTATCTAGTTCAGCAGTAAAAGCAGAAAATATTTTGTAAAAGAACGGTTTTTGAGATATTTGGCGATAACGAATAGCAGGTTTAAACTTTCAAGAAACACACTGTAACTTTTCTATTGAGTTAATATATTTGACACTTTTCGTTAATCACAACTTTTGACTCAGTCAAACATTTTAAATCTGCGTTACAACCAACAAGTCGTCACGTACTAATTATGCCCCTCAGGGGGGGGGCAGCTACAGTAACTACAGGCTTTGCAATCGCAAGGGATCCTAACTGGATCTACCCCATTTTCATGTAGACTTAGATTCTGGTTATATCTCTCACTTTTGTCTTTCCTATCAGGTCTCGTTTGACCAAATCGTGTTCTTTTTCGACCCTGACGCTCTTAGAATATCAGGGTATGAATGTTTATTTCACGTTCTTTTCTTACTTTTATTTATTAGGCGGTGATGACCGAGAGAAACAAAAAATGCAAGGAAGAATATTTCTAAGGAATGTTTTAGGTTTATTTTTTTCAGAAATCCTTTATAGAAACATTCTGTTTTCACTGAATTCTTGGTAGTTGTTTAGAATACTATAGATGACCTCGACAATCAAAAGTGCAACGTTAAAATTATGAAATTTTACACTCAGCTCAGATAAATCCGGAAGACGGCAGTTTAGCGTCTGTCTGCTGCCAATGGATTGACGTAGTAATGACGTAGATGTGAAGAGGAGGGGGAAGGTAATCTATGCTCGGTAATAGTTTGAAATAAGTGTTACACTTACTGTATTAGAGAATGTCTAATATAAAGTGTAGTCCAACACACGAGATCTATGAAATGTGCACCGATCCAATTCAGTGCAGTAATTTGAGACTAATTTTACTTACCCAGTATAAAGGTTTGGTTAGGTTTGATTAGTAAAAATTACGATTTCTATTTTAAAACTGAAATGTATTTCATGGCCTAAGGGGACGGAAAATGTGTTTTCCGACATGATGTCCGTCCGTCGATGATGTTGTTTGTACGTAAGTACGATACCGCTCACACAAAAAAGGATAGTAACATGAAGTTTTATATTGTGTTCTATTAAAATTCAGTAAAATCGAATTTAAAATGTCAAAATGGCGGAAGATTTATACAGTTTATGTTCATATTTTGTACTTAAAATTAAAATTAGATAAAAATTTGGATATTTCAATTCTGCATTTAATGGTATCAACACCACCTCTCTACGATGACAAATAGTGAAGTTATTGTTGAAAATATATTTCGAGCACCGAAGAAAATTTCGTATAGTTACGAAGGGCGAAGCAACGACACGAGCGTAGCGAGTTGAGGCTCCTTAACATATGTACAGTGGCCGAGGGTGATCAGAGCGTGTGGAGACTTTTAATACACTTACATCTCGAGCCCATTAAGGCCGACTTTGACGTAATGATATAAACAACTTTATGATGTTCGTAAAACCTGCGTAACAAGTGTTTTAAACAATCTTACCTCTATACTATGTAACACTGGGTAAGACCATTTGATCTATCAACACAATTTTACATTTTTTACAAAGTCCCAAAAAAAAGAATGATTAAAGAGATGGATCTAACCCAATAATACATGAAAAAGGTGTAGATACAGCTAGGCTATTTGGGATGCATTTTTATTGTCATTCACAAGTAATAAATAAATACGAATACATTGAACGGCAGGTTTTAAACATATAAATAATCTGCAGAACACATTGCAGCGACTGGCAAAGTAAAGTATGTAAAAAACGCCAATGAAATAGCTGCTAGATGATGGAATAGCAGAATTTAGAGGTTTAGTTTTAATAAGGGAAATTATGTAACAAGTAAGTTCATGTTGGTCACACTGATAGAATAGGCCTAATATCAGATATAATCAAGTACAGACATTAAAAAGCACGAAGCTATATGTAGCTAGGTACTTACATGAAAGTCAAATTTCTAGTTTCCGTTGAAACCTACGCGGACAAAAGCTCTGCCTACAAAACACCTTAATTACTCTAGCAAGAAGCAGAGAGCAGAGAAAGGGGAGCGCCCACCGGCGATACGGACAATTTACTTCCGTCGGGAAGTTAAGGGACTTTAATTTCGTTTTAATGATAAATTAAATAGAAACATTAATATGAATTCAGTATATTTGTTCCGTTGTTAAAATGTAACAACAAAACGATAGTAAAAACAAGATGGTGTCTTCATGGTACTTACCCAGCCCTATCATACAATGTAATACAAGCAGACCCTCTAAATGTTATTTACAATAGTCTTTTGGGCTTTGTAGGAAATGTTAAACTGTTTTGATAGATCAAGGGGTCTTACACAGTAGAGTAAGTTTGTTTAAAATAGTTATACAAGTTTTCTGAACCTCGTAATTGTGTAGATCACTGCTCACGTGACGACGGTTGGATCCTAATGGGCCTCGTAGTTGTGTATTTATGAAATAGTCTCCATTCGCTTCGCTCGCGTAAGTCCATCGCCCTAAGAGGCTTCGAAGATTATACAATGTGTGAGTAAAGTCTCTCCACCTTTACTTTTGTATGAAGTTAAATAGAGACAAACCCTTTTGGGATTGTTAAAAGAACTTTCTTTTATGATAGTTTGGATGTTGTACCTCCCCCTAAAAGAGTGGAATTTTTGACGTACTCAAAATTATCAAATGAGAACCCCTATTTTGTGACATGTCAAATTAAAAGGGTATAAAAAACAAAATTAAATGTATTTGAGACTTTTTAAAATCGTTAAATATGTGTAAAAGAATACTAAAACGTTTAAAAAATATTCACTAGACTCAGCATTCAACCTTGAACTAAATTTTACCTGTCCCACAAAAATGAGGTACTTTTGGGAACATTCAAAATACAAAAAAGAACTACGTCATGTGACATATCAAATTAAATTGCTCTATAAAGCGAAACTAATGGCACTAACAAATTTAACTATTAACTTTATTAAAAATGTTATTTCAAAATGTGGATGACATTTTCCAAAAATTGTATTGTGGGTTTACAGTTGGTATGATAGTTACATTTCGTTTGAACACTTAATATAAACAATCACAACAAACCAACTGAAAATGGGAAATCTAACTATTATACCACCTGTAAAAATACAATACATTTTTTTGAAAATGTGCGCATTTCGAAATAGCATAAATTTTCAAAATGGCGGCCGTTTACATTTTGTGTAAAGTTAATGGTATTAGAGATTTTCGATTTTAAATATTTCAAACAGTCACCGTTTCGACAATTTAAATTATAAAGCTTTGATTGTTGATACATTGATAAAAATCTAACATGAAAAATGTGTAAACCAAATTTCGACTTGAAATTTTAATAATTTCAAAATCCATACTTATAGATGTTTGGTACGGCATTTTCTGAACACTCTGGATATAGATATAAAATAAGATAATAGGATAACGTTATCAGTAGTACATAAACAGTCATCTGTTGCTGTTGGCTGTTTACTTTTCATCCACCCTCTCTGGTCGCTGTGTTGAGTTAGTCTTTAATAAATATTTACACATATCCCACTAGTTTATAGTTCCACCGCTATCTCTAGGGCCAATTTGTTATCAATTTAAGTTTGTATTAACGAATTCTAATACAAAATTTGTAGTTATTGCTATCAGTCTGGTGGATAATATCTATAAAATGTGCACCGATCCTATCCTTTGACTTTTCTCCTTTGTTGTTTAGGGGAAACTTCTCGATCATCATCGCCAAATAAAAAAAGGAAGAAAAGAACATATAATAAATCTTCCGAATAAATCCGTCGGAAGTGAACAAGAGTTGGTCAAGAGATACCAAATAGGAAGAACGAAAAAGAGGGATCTAAGTTAAGACAACATGGAAAAATGTATAGATTCCGTTACTATCTTTCGGAATTGACAAGCGGGTACAGTCCGTAAGATGTAACGTAGACTTTCATAATGCGCGTTCGAGAAGTTGCAGACGGGCGGAGAAGTGATGTCATAAATACTACTGCTGATAAAGACATTGACTCAGCACCATTCTGCTGTCAACATTTGTCATGTAGCTCGTCTTATCGGCTGTTTGTCGTCTTTGTTTTGTTTACAAACAATTAGACAAACTTTCCTAACCAGAAAAATAGTTATATAAATTTGAAAAACACAGTCTATTTTCAAATATGAATATTTTTTCAATTATGTTTAAATTTAGTATTTTCACTCAGATATATAAACAATTAAAAAAAAACTTTCTAACCAGAAAAATCAATAGCCTATATAAATTTCAACATGGCTTTAAATTTCCATAAAAAGTTTTTTTTTTTAATGTTTAGTAATATAATATACGATTTTTATTTAGTATAAAGGCCATATACTTCCTTTAAATATTTTTTTTTATTTAAAAACCTAAGAAAAGACCCTAATGTGGGCTGTACACCTTTCGTTTTGTGAAATTCGTTCACTCTCATTACACATGGATCGAAATCGTTAATGTTAGTTATTATTTTCTTCCTTCCTTTTTTTTATTAGATGTATTAAACTCCATACACCTACCAGTCTGCAAATATTCCTTTCCTTTCTTTAAAGTTCGTTTTAATGAAACTAACAGAAACACCAGTTTCTTGTGTTTGTACTTTCGTTAAATTAATGCTCGTAGTTCCTCCGTTCTCGGCTTCTTGGTTCATAAAACGAAAAATACATAGAAACGTTGGAAATAAACATAATAAAATAATGTGTACCTCCTTATTCCCATTAACTATTGACACTCTGGACAAAAATTGAACACTAATTTTCTCAATTTCTGTAATTTCTAATGAAAAACAACCACTAAATAATTCTTGAATTATATTCCTTCTTTGTTAAAAGTGTCTTGACGTAATTCCCCCCCCCCCCCATTCACATCTATTGATTATCAATAGGTTTACAATAACGTCGAATTCTTCCTGGAATCCTGGAAGTAACGAATTTCCCTAGAAAACTAATAACGGCTGACGTCAGTGGTTATCGATAGTCAGGGATGTCAAATAAAAGTAACAAGCGGACAATAAATAGAGCCCACAGTGGAAACACAAAAGCCCTTATTGGGGGAGGGGGACGCCGTCTTCCTCAGAGAAACTTAAGACGACAATGTCACCATTGAAATATTGTATTATAATAAAAGGTTTATGATAGGTAGAGAATTTTCTTTTTATTAATTTACAAAAGACTCATATTAGGTTTTAGTTGTACACATTTTTGTGAGTATTTAAAAAGAGTTAAATTTTTATATTTACCAAGTTTTTTCTGAAATTGTTAGATTTTTATCGGACGAAGAAAACTACACAGGTTCAATAATAACTGAAAAATTAAAAACTGGAATAGAACAAACAAGTGAGGTGTTAACGTCCTACTCAAAGTTTGGGGCTCAAACCAAATTAAAAAAGGTTTCAATCGTTAACGCCTTATTAAAAAATAAGAAAGAAAATAACAAGAGTTGGTCAAGAGAGACCAGATAGGAAAGATAAAAGAGAAGGGGATGTAGCTCAATCCAACTCACGATTGCTACGCCCGTACTCACTATAGTCAGTCCCTGAGTGACATACCGGTGATGCTCTTTGAATGCGAGTCATGGAAAGAAGCGAAACCCATTTTGAATAAGCTGCAAATTTAAACTGCAAGTGTTCGGAGGGTGGTCCCCTACGTTGCGACTTGGACTCACCGTGGTTGAGTCTTAGCTTGCGGTTTGGGTTGCGGAAAAGAACCTCAATTGTCGCCAAGAGTTACCTCGGTCCCGACCGGGTTCTACAAGGACGAAAGTTCTACGTTCAACAAGTAAAGTGAGCCGTGGTAACCCAGACGTCTTGGGCAGTCAACTGGATGAAGATGAACGCAGACTGTTCGTTCCACATTTCCCATTAGATAACTTCTTTTAATAATATCGGGGTAAACTACCCAGGTGTGTGGCATTCTGGTTTATTCCCAGTAGGACCTTAAACCACAATTAGTCCGGTTCTATAGGGGTACCGCTTAGAAAAGAACCTAGCACCGGATTTGTCTCGCGCAGGTAGACCTGTGGTGGGAGAGGGAGAGCCCGAGAGTTAGGCCAGACATACCCGCCCGCTGCTTCATGGCGTAGGGCTTAATATTTTCTATTTCAAACCTACTAAATTGCTAAAAAACTGTGAATGTGTATCGTTTATGTTCCAGACAACTACAATTAGTAAATTTAAATATTTTACAAAGTAAAAGACTTAAACAGATATTAAATTATAAGTTTTAAGTTCCTTTATATTATGGCAAAAATGTAACAATTTATCCCGATCACCACTCCAATCCCCTCCCCGCCATCGCCCCTACCCTGCGTGCGCGAGCCACTCTCGATATGACGGTTTTGCGCAGGTTTCTTTCTGTCTGATTTGCCTATAGTGATTCAATAGTTGTACGGTCTTACGCTGAAAACGCCTAAATATACCGGTGGAACTAGGTTTCCGGTATGTGTCAGTAAAATTGGTAAGTTAACATTTAAGTCCCATTGTTATTTATATTTATACAATAATTATCAACTTGGTTTCCTGGTGTGCTGATTGGTTTGCCAGGGTTAAAGGATCCAAGGTGTAATAGAGAGATCTGCGGACCTGAATTACAAACCGTGGTGGCTAAGATAGGATATCCCATTAACCTAACCTAACCCAACTTTACCTAACCTAACCTTACCTAACCTAACCTAACCTTACCGAACCTTACCTTAACCAAACCTAACCTAACCCAACTTTACCCAACCTAACCTAACCTAACCTTACCTAACCCAACCTAACCTAACCTTACACCCTAACCTAACCTAAACCAACCTAACCTAACCTAACCTAACCTAACCTAACCTTACCTCACCTAACCTTACCTATAATAGAAATTGCATTACTCGTTTCGCTGTGGAGGACTGTACGGTCGACAGACAGACAGACATAATCCTCACTATTTTTGTCGCTCGTGTGACTTTAAAACAGATATTTCTACGAAAAAATTACACCCTTCTTTTTGCCCGCTAATAAAACTTTCTCTCCACTACGCATAAGCGACAAAGTAAAAATAATTTAAAATTCATTTTCACTCATATCAACGTTTTGACGATCTCTCACGAGCGAAATTCAGAAGATGGAACATACATTACGAAACGTTACAAGTAAGTCATACAAGTCATATTGAGTATAAACTAATCTAAAAATAATTATTTGATTTCTCTAATCATAAAAAAATCCTCTTTTCACTAACATTTCAGAAACTCCTCTCATGAATTCACTGCTTCAGCCTATTATATAGACGGTAAACGTTGATTAACAACCCTTAATGCAAGCCTATTAGCGGCAAAGGTAAGGACCCTTCATTACAGCGCTTGTTTAAATGGCAACCATAATTTGTTTTACTACAAAGACAATGAAGTGCATTTCACGATCAAAAAAGGCAAGAGTACTTCAATAACTGATGTGGGTGTATTTGCCAACAACCCGGTAAATTAGAGTCAAATATTTGTTTAGAATATCATAATTTAGAATAGTGATTTTAAATAGATATATAAAAAATCTTCCAGTTCTCATTTCACAATGTTTACTAGAAATAATTTTAATTCGGATTTTATTCAGATCATTATTAAATAAAATAATATTATTAAAATTCTAACAGTATAAAACAAAATATTTTAATTGTGCAGCGAAAAATTTTAACTTAAATATATCTTTATGAAAAAACAGAACATACAATAAGAGGGACAAAATACATACTTATAGAGAAAGTTAAGGGACAAGTCAAAAATCGGTTTTGACTTTTTTCAGATATATCAGTTTAAAAGTTCTTATGTTCAAAAAAGTATTTTTCGTCACACTGCTTCAAAAACAGCTGTTTTCAATACATGCATTGAAATGCTAAAAATTTTCTTTTTAGTCCTAGGACCTAAAAACATCAGCTGAGGTCGAGGTCATCAGCTGTTACTTCGTTTATACGAATTAATTAACGATTGTAAAGCATCTTTAAAAACAACCGATACTCTCGATTGTAAATAACCGTTAAAACAGCTGTTTTGAAGGTAAATAGGTTATAACATTTTAGTTTTTGTGAAATTGTTTTCTTATATTATTTGCATTATAACGAAAAATATAGTTCATCACTTGGACCAAAAGAAGCTTTACGATCCTCGCTCATTTTACTTGAGCTTCTATCGAAAAGTTTCACTTTTGGTCCTAGTGATGAAATATACTATTTAGAATGTAGGTTACGTATTTCAAAAAATATGTATACACTGTGGTTCTAAAGTCTCTTATTTCCATACTTTTTTGAACATTTTATATCAGATTATTTTTTAACCAATATCACATATTATAAATGTAAAAACACTAACTTTTTACCTGTCTCAGAATTTTAAGGGGTAACTCTACTAAGGTTTTACAAATTTCGAGATACCGATTTAGGTTAGGTTAGAATATCTGGAAAACGATCAAACAGTTTACAGTTTTGATTCAACCCTTGTTTTTATAAAACAAAGACGGTGTTAAACGATATGTGGCATGCCCGCTTTCGCAATAAGTTTTTTTTTAAGTTTACTCCTACATCTTGGTCCTTGAGTGATCGCCTAAAATTCCCAAACATCCTTAAAGTTAGTGTTTTAAAATTTATAATGGGTTGTATTGGTTGAGAATCAATCTTGAAATTGTGTGAAAAAATAGGGGGGGGGGAAAGGGGACAATAAAACCACTCTGTAGATTTTAATAAACTGGCCAAAACTTGCTTCGTTTGTGACATGAACAAGTCTTTATAGTTTGATTTTTCGGGGATGGAACCTGGCTACCTGGAACCCTTACTACCACACACACACAACCCCTCCCGACCGCTCCGGGGCTCGGGCCGAGACACTGACTACACTCTTCACTATAAAATAATAACTTTTTTATTTCGCGTGTTACTTATTTAAGGTTATAATTGGTGTAATTGGCTCAAAATTACATTAAAAATGAATCGAAATACGACATAATTGCGACAACTTTAAGTCACCAAAATCTACAATGTGTTTATTGTATTGCATTTCTCGGCCTTTATTAGCTCTTTATTGATAGCTTTCGTAATATTTTTGTTCTTATACTTCTGTTAACACTGTAGGCGGTAATAGATGATATATCATACTATGATGATGATATAAAAATGATCATAATTCTTTGTGACTGGCCAGCCCAGGGTTAAACCGAAGCAGGTTATGGAGACTATTGTTAACCAGTTCAACCCTTTCGCAGAAATACCTCCCGAAATCCCCCACTTGTCCTACCTACTTTCACTACTGACCCTATCTATTGTGACTTGTGAATTGGTTTCAGTCTGAGTTTTCAGTTCTATCAACCTTTTATAAATAATTCTATCAACACGCATCAACCTTTTATAAATAATACAGTATACCGTAGAAGGATTTTCTGTGTTGATTTTGTTTGTTTAAGTGATTAGTGTACATATTTGGAAAGGAAGTGATTATATTATGACGGAAATGACTCCAAACACTAGTAGAGAAATTTTGCATTCACAAGCAAGGACAATTGTTGCTTCTGTCATACAATACTTTTATTTGGAGAAGAACAATTTAAGACCCTTAAAAGAGCCTATATATTGATAAATAAGGTAGTTTATAAAATTATTTATAATTTTACGGAAAATCACTAATAATGTGATAAACGATATCTCATAGTCGTCATCACTTCCAATGCTTTAATGAAATATTTTAAAACTTTTTAATGTAAGGGTTGTATTGGTAGGCCTATTTTGTATTTTCTGGTTAAATATTGTTAAGAATGTCGTGTTTGGGCTTATTTTTCTTATAACTTTATGAAGATTTCAAAACTGTGCAAATATAATTTAAAAAATAATTAATTAAAAATGTTGTTGTTGTGCTTTGAGAACCAACTGATTATACGCTGCAGGCAGGCAGGCCGGGGGCTGCGCGCGTTCCTGCCAGTGTGCGTGTGAGAGCTAAGGGTCGCTAAGCCGCCAGGTTCCATCCCCGAAAAATCAAACTGTAGGGTAAATCGCATTTTGTTAAATCGAAATTTTAATCGGGACCTTTTTGTTTTTTTCCAATTATTCTTGAACCGTAATATATTTTTCTTGCGATTTTGCACTCGGATTAGGTGATTTTCACATTTCATTAAAATTGGGACAAAATCAGTGGTCTCAAATTTTGATAAATTACGTAGATAATTTATCGGTTCTATGACTGATTTTATGGTTTTGTTTACCTGTAAAAGGTTAATTGGTATATGGGTAAATATGTCAATTCACTATAATCCTAGTTTAGGCCCACCATGTAGTGTCCGTAGATTTATCTACACTTGAACAATAAAATTAACTCATGAAAAAACACTAGCAACACCTTTTATCTCTCTCTTAAAAATCGAATCCCTTAAATTTGTCATAAAAAGATGTTCTTAATACTAGGTTTAGCAAAAATCATCACAAATAGGTTGGGTTACCGTGCATATCCGCGGATAAGCGATAAAGTAAGTCAATATCCAAATAACGTCATAACCGATGTCATGACAACTTTGTAGTTTGTTTACTTCCTTTTATTTTTTCCTTATGTTACATCCATTCTATACTTACCAATGCCGATAAGCGACAAATATCTTGTAAACCATAGAATCAACAACATCTCTTTCTTTAGTTTTTGGTTAATTGGTTAAAAAACGCAGTTCTCCATAATTTTTAATTGAGAACATTATTTTATGACAAATTAAAAATATTCGATTGAAAAAAGGTGGGATTGAAATTCCGAAAAAGATCCTAGTCCTTAAGTCCTACCCCAATTTATGTCCTTGAGCTGTAGTACTAAGAAATTACCACAAACCAGTTATTGCAACGGCCCCAGGAAACTCCTGATCGCCACGAACATCAGGTAATTGTGGAACGTACAAAGTTACAAATCGAAGTTGACTAATCAAGCAGTCATCTTTCTCCCGGTGGTGTGAACTCGACTGCCGTGAAAAAACCAAAATATAGAGTTCTTATGTCGTAAACTTGTCTTTCAATAATCATATTGTAATTGTAGTTAAAAGAGCTTATCTAGATTAGGTTTTATTTGGCGAATAGGTTAGGTTAGGTTGGAGGTGTTTATTCCACACTGGGTTTTTTCGCCGAATAGGTTGGGCTTTCCATGATATCGAGGTGGTGAACATTTTATTTAATGGTTTAGTTGGATTAAGAGGAAGTCTGGACTATCAACACAATATTGTGTTAATTTGTTGGAAAAGGTTTTAAATGTTTTGTATCAGAAAAATTTGGCTTTAATGGTGAACAACTAGATATAAAGAATTAATGAGAATTTTTGAAATGTATTCGTTGGCTGTTGGGCGAGATTTATTACGTCATGGATGTTCTCCTGAAACATTAAATCAAATATCGTGGTGTATTCCAGCTTATAAGGGAAGGATTAAAATGCTCTTATATCAGGAACGTATTAGAACAGGTGCTCATGCGTCGTCTCTCCACTCAACTCATCAGTTGCTCTATATAATATGGTCTCACACATTGTAGACGTTTCCAGGGAGTTGGCTTTATTTCAAAGAATGTCACTGTGTTCATTGAAAAAAACTTTAAATGCAGTGCTAGTCTAGATGATTTCTTCTTTGTTGTTTTTTTGTTTGTTTTTGTAGTGAAAGTCTAGTTGATTTCTACACTTTTTTGTTTCCACATTCTTTTGTTTTGTTTGTCATAATTTTTCTTCACAATTGTAATTTTTGATCGAATTCCACGTACAGTACCCACAAACTAGGAGTGTGTCTAGTGTAATAGGCGTGTCCTCCCTTCTACTTGCTTCCCTAACCTGACTTGATGGTAGAACCCATTCCAAGAAAACTAGGTACACAAATTACTGCTTAGCTACATTTAATTCTTAAAGTTTAAGTACAAGTTAGTTCTTAAAAGATTAATTTTGTAAACGTTGTATTCTTATTAACACCGATGAAAGAAACGAAAGTAGGGTACGCGTTTACGCAGAAGCATTTGAGGTCTATAATTTTTGATTGGGGTTTACCGTTGAAAGCAAACGCAACAAACGAAGTGTGGAGCCCCCTCTTTTCCTCTCCACCCCAGACCCATTCCTACCTTGGGGATACTGTATTTGGGTGGAATTTATACTCTGTTCATTTGACGAAGGCGGTCGGACTTGGGACAGCCCCCTCCCCCACTCATACACACAAGCGCTTGGCCTTGTATGACCCTTGTTAACCTATAGTAGTTATTTTTATGTTGGTTTCCGTGAAAGCCATTGGGTCTATGACCTGTTGCAACAATTTTCTGCAATTATATATAGGCTAGTATTTTAAGGACGAGGTGATGTAGTTGCAGTAATCTCATTTTATAACTCACTCTACGACTTGGGAGATATTGCGACTAATACGTTTTGTTTGGGTTCCTAAGAGGCTCCACATGAGAAAAATGTAATTTTGTGTTTTTTATGACAGCTATCCCAAAATCAAAGTTATAAAAAAAGATATAGTCACGAGATATGGTCACAATATGTTCGTACGTTTGAGCTGTAGAACATTGCACATACGACAAACATCATCCCAAAAACCTTTTATTTTTTATTCAGAGGGAAACGGTTAAATCAGGATGAAAAATCTCAAAAACCCTTTCTTTTTACACAGAGGTAAACAGATATCTCGCAAAGCAATTTCATTTTTCTCAGGAAAACGGATATATCCGCACGCAAAACTTCAAAAACTTCTTTTGTTTTTACGCAGAGGATTACAGAAATATCCACAAGGAAACTACAAAAACCATTTTTTACTCGGTGGAAAAACGGATATATCCGCAAAAAAACTTCAAAAAGCATTTTAATTTTTCTTAGAGAAAAACTGATATATCCTCTGCAAGAAAACCTAAAAGAGCATTTTCATTTTTCTTAGAGAAAAACTGATATATCTGCAAGAAAACATCAAAAAGCATTTTCTTTTTTCTTAGAGAAAAACTGATATATCTGCAAGAAAACCTCAAAGAGCATTTTCTTTTTTCTTAGAGAAAAACGGATATATCCGCAAGAAAACCTCAAAAAGCATTTTATTTTTCCTCAGAGAAAAACTGATATATCCGCAAGAAAACCTCAAAGAGCATTTTCATTTTTCTCAGAGAAAAACTGATATATCCTCTGCAAGAAAACCTAAAAGAGCATTTTCATTTTTCTTAGAGAAAAACTGATATATCTGCAAGAAAACCTCAAAAAGCATTTTCTTTTTTCTTAGAGAAAAACTGATATATCTGCAAGAAAACCTCAAAGAGCATTTTCATTTTTCTTAGAGAAAAACTCATATATATGCAAGAAAACCTCAAAAAGCATTTTCTTTTTCCTCAGAGAAAAACGGATATATCCGCAAGAAAACCTCAAAAAGCATTTTATTTTTCCTCAGAGAAAAACTGATATATCCGCAAGAAAACCTCAAAGAGCATTTTCATTTTTCTCAGAGAAAAACTGATATATCCTCTGCAAGAAAACCTAAAAGAGCATTTTCATTTTTCTTAGAGAAAAACTGATATATCTGCAAGAAAACCTCAAAAAGCATTTTCTTTTTTCTTAGAGAAAAACTGATATATCTGCAAGAAAACCTCAAAGAGCATTTTCATTTTTCTTAGAGAAAAACTGATATATCTGCAAGAAAACCTCAAAGAGCATTTTCTTTTTTCTTAGAGAAAAACTGATATATCTGCAAGAAAACCTCAAAGAGCATTTTCTTTTTTCTTAGAGAAAAACTGATATATCTGCAAGAAAACCTCAAAAAGCATTTTCTTTTTCCTCAGAGAAAAACGGATATATCCGCAAGAAAACCTCAAAAAGCATTTTATTTTTCCTCAGAGAAAAACTGATATATCCGCAAGAAAACCTCAAAGAGCATTTTCATTTTTCTCAGAGAAAAACTGATATATCCTCTGCAAGAAAACCTAAAAGAGCATTTTCATTTTTCTTAGAGAAAAACTGATATATCTGCAAGAAAACCTCAAAGAGCATTTTCTTTTTTCTTAGAGAAAAACTGATATATCTGCAAGAAAACCTCAAAGAGCATTTTCTTTTTTCTTAGAGAAAAACTGATATATCTGCAAGAAAACCTCAAAGAGCATTTTCATTTTTCTTAGAGAAAAACTCATATATATGCAAGAAAACCTCAAAAAGCATTTTCTTTTTCCTCAGAGAAAAACGGATATATCCGCAAGAAAACCTCAAAAAGCATTTTATTTTTCCTCAGAGAAAAACTGATATATCCGCAAGAAAACCTCAAAGAGCATTTTCATTTTTCTCAGAGAAAAACTGATATATCCTCTGCAAGAAAACCTAAAAGAGCATTTTCATTTTTCTTAGAGAAAAACTGATATATCTGCAAGAAAACCTCAAAAAGCATTTTCTTTTTTCTTAGAGAAAAACTGATATATCTGCAAGAAAACCTCAAAGAGCATTTTCATTTTTCTTAGAGAAAAACTCATATATATGCAAGAAAACCTCAAAAAGCATTTTCTTTTTCCTCAGAGAAAAACGGATATATCCGCAAGAAAACCTCAAAAAGCATTTTATTTTTCCTCAGAGAAAAACTGATATATCCGCAAGAAAACCTCAAAGAGTATTTTCATTTTTCTCAGAGAAAAACTGATATATCCTCTGCAAGAAAACCTAAAAGAGCATTTTCATTTTTCTTAGAGAAAACTGATATATCTGCAAGAAAACCTCAAAGAGCATTTTCATTTTTCTTAGAGAAAAACTGATATATCTGCAAGAAAACCTCAAAAAGCATTTTCTTTTTTCTTAGAGAAAAACTGATATATCTGCAAGAAAACCTCAAAGAGCATTTTCATTTTTCTTAGAGAAAAATTTATATATATGCAAGAAAACCTCAAAGAGCATTTTCATTTTTCTCAGAGAAAAACTGATATATCTGCAAGAAAACCTCAAAGAGCATTTTCATTTTTCTTAGAGAAAAATTTATATATATGCAAGAAAACCTCAAAGAGCATTTTCATTTTTCTCAGAGAAAAACAGATATATCTGCAAGAAAACCTCAAAAAGCATTTTCATTTTTCTCAGAGAAAAACAGATATATCTGCAAGAAAACCTCAAAGAGCATTTTCATTTTTCTCAGAGAAAAACTGATATATCCTCTGCAAGAAAACCTAAAAGAGCATTTTCATTTTTCTTAGAGAAAAACTGATATATCTGCAAGAAAACCTCAAAGAGCATTTTCATTTTTCTTAGAGAAAAACTGATATATCTGCAAGAAAACCTCAAAAAGCATTTTCTTTTTTCTTAGAGAAAAACTGATATATCTGCAAGAAAACCTCAAAGAGCATTTTCATTTTTCTTAGAGAAAAACTCATATATATGCAAGAAAACCTCAAAAAGCATTTTCTTTTTCCTCAGAGAAAAACGGATATATCCGCAAGAAAACCTCAAAGAGCATTTTCATTTTTCTCAGAGAAAAACAGATATATCTGCAAGAAAACCTCAAAGAGCATTTTCATTTTTCTTAGAGAAAAACTCATATATATGCAAGAAAACCTCAAAAAGCATTTTCTTTTTCCTCAGAGAAAAACGGATATATCCGCAAGAAAACCTCAAAGAGCATTTTCATTTTTCTCAGAGAAAAACAGATATATCCGCACGCCGCACGAGAAACTTCAAAAACCTTCTTTTTTAAACAGAGGATTACAGAAATATCCACAAGATAAACCCCCAAAATTTTTTTTTTTTTTTACACAGAGGTAAGCATATATATCTACAATCAAACCCATTTTCATTTTAGTCAGAGGAAAACGGATATATCCGCAAAAAAACCGTCAAAACCATATTTTGACTCATCACTTAAGTTTTTCAATATATTTGAGAAAATAGAAAGTGTGATTCGTAGTGCACAATTACAAGTGTAATCGTCACTTCTGTGTGCGTGTTTACTCACCCAGTAGTTATGGAATTGTATTATTATTATTAATTTGTATTTTTTATTTTTCGTATAGATAATATTAATAACATATTAATCATTATATTTATTATGTTTGGTTTTAACATTAACTCTTTTATTCCATTATATATTTTATAAATTTAATGTACACCTTGTAAGACTAAAATGTATTTAATTTGAATTAATACCTTTAAGTGAAATAATAATGAAAACTATATGAAAATCGCATAGGCCGTTTGATGCAAATGCCACGTCTAAAAATAAACATTTATTTCACAAGTCCAGTTTAAACTCAGAGAAAGTACAGAATGTATAAATAATTAATAGGAGCTCCGGTGCAACACGAGGTTTTCCTATATTGTATCCTGCAGGATTTCAAGTTGAAACACAGTTTTTCTCCAAACAGAATTTTTTAAAAACAAACTGGAATGTTGAAACATACAAAGTGGATTATTGGATGTAGCTTACACTCTGCGTCACGGATTAGAAATGATTCTGCAATAAGTGTATAATCTAGAGAGTACTTGCAATTTTTAAGAGAGGCAGTGATAGAGGGGGGATAGAAAGGAAGGGTCGCCTCACTCTAACGCACGGGCCATCACACACAGGCGCGCAGAGTATTAGGACCGGCCGGTTTTACTTCACTTGATCAAACTTTCATTTATTTAAATTTATATTTTAAAATATAATCTGTAATATTTATTATTCTACACTTCATTACAAGAAAAATGAGACCAAACAATGTATAATTTACCTTACTAGAGTCCAAAATAAACAATGTTTGCTACAAAATGTACGACAATATGATGACTAAGTGTGAATAAACATTGTTGATTTTGGGCTATAATTCAGTAAATTATACGTTGTTTGGACTCATTTTGTTGTTGTAAATACAGTATATGAGTGTAGAATAAACCATGATGACTAATAAGTGTAAACAACAGTATCGTATATCTTTTTCGCAAAATATGTACTTTTCGATTTTAATGAAACAAAGGAGCACAATATAATAATAATAGTATAAAACATAATTTGTACTTTATTATTTACATTGTGATAAACTCTGTATGAGTAAGTACGTATTAAAAAGATTATATTGACATTTAAACAATTTATTATTTGTAAATTTAAAATGTGCTCATCTAAGCAACAGTAATGCAGAGAATAATGTTGAAAACAGTAAAAAAGTCCCTATTAATATTGAATATGTAACATATTTAAAAAAACGCAAAAACATATATTTCAATTTATAAACATTGTGACAAGGTATGCATTAAATAAACATTTACTGCTATTTAAATAGTGTAAATAAAACATTGTTGATTTTGGGCTATAATTCAGTAATTATACGTTGTCATTTGGTCTCATTTTTCTTGTAATTATGGGTAGAATAAAAAATATTATAGATTTTATTTTCGAATATTAAATAAAATATATTAAAGTTTTGTAAAATGAAGCCCAGTACAGGTGGCTTGGGGGTAGGTTATGAGTGTGAAGCGACCCTTCGTTTAGCCGTATTCCCAGTTTCATATATAGTTTAATATTGAAATAATATGACTAAAGTTATTAGTTGTATGATGAGCCTGGTAAATATCCAGTGTGTAGGGCGTAGGTATTAGAAATTGAAGTGTTTAAAAAAATATTTTTGTCGTTTTATTTACTGTAATCAAAACGTACATAGAGACTTATTGCTCACAATTCTAAGTTAGAAATACGGGGTGTCCTGTAAATCGCGCCCAGTGAAAATCTCGCCCAGCACAGTCTCTACATGGTTAGGTTAGGTTAGGATAGGTTAGGTTAGGTTAGGTTAGGTTAGGTTTGGGTTGGTAGAAGGAATTCCCAAAGCATTGTTCAGGTGTTGCTGTGATCGAAGGGCCAAACATTGGAAAGCAAAACTACGCCCCAGCTGGTGGAGGTGTGACTCATGTGGCAGGTATGTCTCGTCAGGTAGACGATTTCTAGAGCGGGCGCGATTTACGTACAACCAAAATACGGAAACCGAAATACAAGAGAACAATAGTATTAATTTTCTTTATCTAAACGTAACAATATCGAATGGCCACCATAATATCAAAATATCCAGGAAACTCACTCACACCTCTTCCAACCATCCATTATGCCATAAATGGCAGCTTAGAATAGTTTCATAGACGTACCAATAACGTAAACCATTTTCAATACGAATTAAATACAATCCATTGTAGATAAAATTAAAAAGAAAAACAAGAAAATAAATCTATAAAACCAAACAAAAATTCAGAAAATAAATAAATTGTTTTGCAATATCACAAGAATTTGGCACAATATAGGCAACGTATTCCAGAAACAAGGCTTTACCATCGCATTTAAAACTAGGAACGATTTACAGAGTATCATAAGCACAAATATAGTTAAACATGTAAATTTGAAAGCACTGGAATTTATGAATTTTCACGTGCCAATTGCCTATGAAATACATTGTACAAACGGACAGATCTTTTAAAAAGAGATTCAAAGAACACATCCCTACAGCCAAACAAACACTGTCAGCAGAAAATTTAATCTAAACATCCAGAACATCTTATTGTAAATAACCACAACTACTCTGTAATTTAAGACACCTTAAAAATACTTCATCATTGAAAAAAAAAAAAGGAAAATAAATGAATGCACTGTAACAATACGAAATGTATACAAATTCAAAGCTTATCCTGATGCAATACTTAATGAAAAATTACTTTTCGAATTGAACCCATTATATGATACCATAATAACAGAAATATAATAGACTTAACCCCACTTATGACAACCCAGTTATCATCTTAATCGATAAGCGTTCAGTGCCAGACAGCAGACATGATTTTTTTAAGTACATTTTTTTATGAATAATTTTATTTAAATGTTTGTAAAAGTGTTTTGTTGAGTGTTCCATGACAACTGAGCAGAGCTTCTCCAATAATAAACTTGATAATGTACGATGCTTACTACTGACCGGCGGTACTTGGTAGAACTCCGTTTTCAGGAAAGAAAACCACAAACACAATTTTTAGTAAATTCTACCACATTTATTGAGTCATGCCGACCATGGTTTCGCCAGTGACGTCATTTACGAGGCAGATTAACACAGACTAAATAAAAAGAACAAGAACAGTTACTTGGTTGCAAACAAAGATAAACGTACAGTGTGTGGAGGGGAGTGGGAGACTTCTGGTCAAAGGGCAGAAAATGGTTTAAATAGAGGTGAATCTGACAAAAATTCTACCTGATCATTTAAAACATGGCTAACTTTCTTATTTATATAATAACAATAAGCGATTATTTTATAAAGATGGTAGCCATGTTTTAAATGATCAGGTAGAATTTTTGTTAAATTCACCTCTATTAAAACCATTTTCTGCCCTTTGACCAAAAGTCTCCCACTCCTCCTCCACACCCTGTACTTTTACCTTTGTTTGCAGCCAAGTAGAGGTCATTTGGTATGTAGTGGCGCTTGGCCTTCATCGGGCAAACAGGTTCCCGTCACTTTTTAGTGGTGGGGGAAGCGAGTGAGTTAGTGTTCCGCCGTCCTTTTGTCAGTGCGTTTCTAGACAGTGTGTTACGAACAATCTCCCCACTCCGAGCCAAACCGCCCTCCCTCCAAGCGCCACCACATAACAAATGAGCATAACTGTTCTTTCTTTAGTCTGTGTTAAGCTGTCTCGTAAATGTCGTCACTGGCGAAACCATGGTCGGCATGACTCAAAAAAAGTGGTAGAATTTACTAAAAATTGTATTTGTGGTTTTCTTTCCTGAACTTGATAATGGTTGAATAGCCGAAACGGCCTTCGTTTTTAACTATACGACAATTAACCTTGATAGCTCCCTTTAAAGTTCTACTGGAGAGCATAAACGAATCACACTCTATAGCTTTCTTAGTAATGTAAATTTGGTTTTTTAAACAAGTGTGCTAGAAGGTTTGTGGAATTTTGTTTCATTATATTTATTTAAAATAATTGTCTTCTGGAACTCATCTAGGATTTAGGAGGTTTTCAAGATTCACGATTTTTTAAATACCAACATGAACATGCTAATTAATTAATCGATTTTCTAACTAGTCGATCAATCATTGTGACATGAAGTTATGTATTGTGACGTCACATAACAATAATACTCACCCAAATATCGATCTCTGGTCCTATATACTTCTTCCCTTCAAAAACTTCTGGTGCCGCATAAGGAGGAGATCCACACCATGTCGCTAACTGCTCACCAGGATTGTAGTAGTTGCTAAATCCAAAATCAGCGATTTTGATGTTCATATTAGCGTCCATAAGAAGATTTTCCGCCTGAACAAACAAAAATAGTGTTCATTAGATTTAATCAATTACAACAATATACAGTGTATAACCAGAAAGATATCCTTCTATTTGGTTCTATTCAACAACTGGAACAAACAAGACCACAAATTAAGTTCTTTACCTATTTAATTTGTATTGCATTATTTAAGTAATAATTTTTATGACAATCATTCCTATCCTAATTCTGACATTCAAATCTCTTTTCATTACGCAGAGTGATTTTTTGAAAACTTACAACCTCTATTATTTAGAAGACGGAAAGAGATATGCATAATCTGTCCTCGGGACAGTTATTCACCTTCAGGGAGAAACTATTTACAAAATACAATAAAGCCCTTCTCCTCTTCCAACACCCCATCTCAAAAATGTATAATAGACACATTCGAGTTGTGATACCTCAAATAAATCCATTTAAAAATCGTGAATTTATATTCTGAGAAAATAAAAATAGGCCTACGTATTAGTTAGCTACCTCCAAAAATATTATTTTATAAGTTAATGCCTAGAATTTTATAAAAATAGGTTATCAAAATAGTATTACAAAGTTCAAGATTAGACCAAGGCAATAGAAACAGTGGACAAGTTTTATTGTTTTCATGACAGTGAAACTGGAACAAAAAAAAATTTAGTTGTCTACAATATTTTTTGAAGTGAAAACTAGTTTTGGCATGTTATAGTACTATACATTTATTTTATATAACAGCTGACATTAGAGTTATAAAGGTTTTTAAACGACTTTATTTTTGATATTTCTAATATATACAACCGTTTAAGAGATAAAAGCTCTGAAAAGTTGTTGAAATTATATAAATGTCAACCCTAGAACCAAAACTCAGTTTCAAATCAATATAAACAGGGTGTTTCCAAATTACGTTCCAAAACTTCAGGATATGGTTCCTTGAGTTAAAATATAAAAACGTTCCTATGAACATATGTCCTAAAATGTTTAGTTTTCCGTTTCTCCGCCATGTTGCCTTTTACAAAAAAACATATTTTTGGAAATAAATTAGATACCGAGTCCAAATTGGTTACACACATATTTTAGATGACCTTTTATCAATGTACCAAAAAGTAGGACATTGTTTATAAAGTTTTCAAAATGGTGGGCGTTAAAGTTTTTAATGTCGAATATGTCAAAAACCGTTAACTTAAAAAAATTTAAACGGATATTTTGAAAATATACAAAACAAAGTCCTGATTTTTGGTACATTGATCACATAAAAAATATGTCTACCAAAATTTGGACTCGGTATCTAATGTATTTAAAAAAATATGTTTTTTGAAAGAAACAAAATGGTGGACAGACAGAAAACTAAGTATTTTAAGACATATGATCGTACGAACGTTTTTACTTATTTTGAACTAACAAAAAATAAATAAAAACCCCTAACTCTCGAGTATTCTAAATAGCTTCGGGATTGTAACTTTAAAAGAGCAAGAGTTGGTCAAGAGATAATTGATAAAAAATGTGAAAGAGAGACTACATTAGGTCCCTGTATTCAACATGAGGCTCTTAGGGTAAAAAATAATGTTTGTGCACTCTTTTAAAACGAGAAATTTTTCAGATAAATTGAAAACTTGAGGAGCCTGTACATTTTTCGTTCAAAAAATTTACACAGTAAAACATTTTGATCAGTCACGTGATTATTGAGAATCTGAACAAATAGTTTCAACTAACATTTTCGACCCCCCCCCCCCCAGTATCACCACTGACCTATCTTATCAATTATACTTTGGGATATCTTTTCTTTACGCAAGTAGATAACCGCATTACCCTTGAACAACGTCTCCACAGTAATTATCCTCTTTTTCTCAGTGTACTTAACCATCCTCCGTCAATTATTTGTCGTACAGTGGTCACGTGATCAAGTCCTATCGTGCTCGCCTGCCATGAGTTAAATGTCGAGCTTTAATTACCACAACTCAGACTGAAAAGCACTTGTAACTTGTGTTGATTAATTAAATCAAGCACGTACTGGTTAGATTATGACGTCATCCACCTGATTTATGCGTGATAGGTCTGTTTTACAACGTCAGGGGTCGTTCCACGCAGCCGTGGATGTCTTACCGCTTACTTAGCGATATGTAAAGATAAACTGATCTGATAAGACTGAAATTTATCAACATTCAAACTGTCAGCGTCAGGAAAAAACCCGAGTTGGTCAAGAGAAACCTAATGTGACAAAAGAAACGGAAGGATCTAAACCAACATTAGATGAACAAATCGTAAAACCAGCTTGGGTGTTCAGGATTGCCAAACCCGTAGGCTACTCACTATACAGTATACATGAATCATTTAGCGTACATAAATTTTAAATTGTCAATATTCCTAAAGATAGTTTTATATGAACAGAAACGTAACACTGCTTTGAGTTGAAGTAGTTGAAAACAATCAAAAGTCGTAATGAACTCCATATTTTAACGAATTATACACTTTAGTGTTCCGTTGTTTATGTGTTAAACACTCACTTACGGGGATGGCAATCCCGAGGGTCCCAGCTGGATGTACACATTTTTATAATTATGAATTCTGAGTTAAATCCCTTTCCTTCGTCTCTCCTATCAGGTCTCTCTTGACCAACTCTTTGTTCTTTCCGATCCTCACACTATTGGAGTATTCTAGAATGTTTATTTTCCCGAAAACGCTGAGTTTTCAGATATCCACCATTTTGTTTCTTTTTTACAAAATATATATACATAGCTTTGGAAATAGAATAGATATTGAGTTTAGATTTAGTATAGGTATTTTGTATGTTACGTTTTATAAGTGTACCGTAAATGAAGACTTTATTTTGTTGACTTTCAAAATGGCGGCCGTTTAAAATATTTAATATTGAATGTCTCGAAAACTATTAACTTTACAAAAAATTTAAAAGAGACAAAAAAGTTTCCATTTTTTAATGATAAAGAGGTTCTTCTTTTTTTGTAGGTTAAAGAATAACCGAGTTACTGACAAAAAAAGAGAAAACTAATAATTTCTTGGTAGTTGTCTACAACACCCAAGATTGACTTAGAACTCAAATATATTTGAACTCTAATACATTTAATAAAAATTGATTGCTCTGAATTACATTTAAAAAAATCAAATGTGACTCTTTACTATTTAAAAATGTCGCATATTTATTATTTTCTGAACTAAATATCTCGAAACATGTACAAAAATAAAACAAATCTAAATTGCATTTATTAAACAAATTAATTACACTGCAAACTTTATTGCAGGTTTCCAATTTATTTCAAACTTATTGTATAGACTACTGTGGATGAGTAAAATCAAGATGAAAGAGAAAGTCTTAGCCTTTGAATGCTAAGAATCGAAAGAGTTGATCAAGGGAGATCTGATATAAAAGTTAAAAGAGAGCGATTTAAGCCATAATTAGTTGAGAAACGTTGTAGATCCAGCTTGGAATTTCGGGACTGCCATAAGCGTATTCACTATAAATGAACTCCCGAGAGCTAAAAAGGATGTTAGATGACATTTCATTCTCCGTAAAGAATTATGTTACCATCGGAGAAGAAAAAAATACCGAGGTTTCCAGGAACATATCCAAGCCAAGGCTCAGAGAGTCCTTCCGGTTGGACATACGTTGGAGAAACGAGAAAATATATTTCGTTGTTTAATAAACCCATTTATATTAACTATATATATTGTACAATTTCACGAGAAACTGTTAAAAGAACGACAAAATAACGTTACAAACACCTGCGGAGATGTTGCAGTGTACGTAACGTTACGCACGTTATGTTGATGTGAACTGACCTTATGATAAGGTTAGAGGTTAAGGTCAAATTAATCACTGTTTTGTATCACGTGTTGAGAGGTATAGACATTAAGACTGTGATTTATAGACCGAGTGAGTGTGCTCTATGTACTAAATATAGCTGACACAAAGCAAGCTAACAGGAAGTGTCATTTGACGAGAAACTGTTAGATGAACGACAAAATAACGTTACGCACGTTATGTTGATGTGAACTGACCTTATGATAAGGTTAGAGATCAAGGTCAAATTAATCTGTAACTGTTTTGTATCACGTGCTGAGAGGTATAGGTATAGACATTAAGACTGTAATTTATAGACCGAGTGAGTGTGCTGACACAAAGCAAGCGAACCGGAAGTGTCAATTTAGAGAAACAGTTTTTTATAACCTTAATTTCGTGTTGGACTTACATCCGGCTTTCCTAAAATCAAAACAAATCTCCTTCCAACCGGTTGCTAGATAAAACGAAGTTAAACTTAGATGGGTTGTTATTTGTCAGCCCAAGAACTGGTTGTTTGGAATATATTATTGTAATTATAAATTATACGAAAATTTAGTTTAATTCTAAGTTACAATGCACGAATGGAGTACACATTATGGAGTAGAATGGATTACACATTTGTTTTGCTTACCCTTTAAGCCAATGGTGGCGCAAAACCGTCCAATCCCTCGAATCTCTCATAGTGTAACCATTCGGTATCGAATAGCGGCTAGATCCCGTCGGTCTCTTGAATCACAATTTGACTCGGTTGCTACGTCAGTTTAAGCTTTTACAGTTTCTTTTTCTGTATGTTGGGCAAATAGCGATTACATCACTTTTTGAGTCCTTTTGCAACGATACTCTACTTCCCGTGCATAGTTTAAATTAAATTTTCATATAATTTATAATTAGCATAATTCCTAACAATACCACGGACGACCTACTACAACCTAGACTGTTTTTTATCAACGATATAATATCAATCAATTATTTTTAAAGCCACAGCAATAATTTTATTATAATTATCGATTATGACGGATTTTATTTTTAGACAATAATTAGGGCCTACACGCGAATCATTAGGACGTATTCTAGAGCTCATAACGAGACTTTGGTACTGGTTTCATTAAAATCCGCCCTTTAGATGTCGAGATATTAAAACTAAATCATAAAAACCACTATTTTGCAACCAATGTTTTAAACAATACGCTCGGAACTAAGGAATGAAACTGTATATGTATCACACTTAGGGGATCACTATAGTACAGTAGCCTCAGGCTAGGATTGTGTTTGATGTAAGGGGCGTGTCCTCCCTTCTACTTGCTTCCCTAGCCTGACTTGACAGTACAACCCATTCCAAGAAAACTAGGTACACATAGTCTAAGAAAACTAATTACTGCTTAGATATATTTAATTCCTAAAGTTACAACTTCGTGACAGACTTTTGTAAACGTTTAATTCTTATTTACACCGATAAAAGAAAAGAAAGTAGGGTACGCGTTTACACAGAAGCATTTGAGGTCTATATTTTTTTATTGGGGTTGTACCGCTGAAAGTTAACGCAAAAAACAAAGTGTGGGGTCCCTCTTTTCCTCTCCACCCCAGACACATTCCTACAGTGTACTGCTGTACATCTTTTTGCATGTTGTGCTGTCATCTTTCCTGTCAGGTCCCTCTTGACCAAGTCTTGTTATTTCCGACCGTAAAGTTATTAGGGTGTTCAAGGGCTAGGAGTTTTCATTTTATGTTCTTTTCTTCATTTTTTTTATAAACCAAGAGGTTTATCGTCTTTAAACAAAAAGAAAAATGTATGCTTAAAATTTTACCTAAACTAATACTTCATTTTCATTCCCATACCACACCCCATTCATAAGGGCTTTAATGTTATCTACCTCTCGCTTGATACCACACACGTTACAATAAATTACTTAATGGGTTCTCTATTAGAAGTGTTCCAATGTCAGTTCAGACTTTGACGTCACACAAATCGATGCGATGACGTCAGAACAGAGAGACATAGCCTTCTAGATTTACATAACAAATCTCCCTTAAATGGTTCCAACTGGGTGATCATAAATGCATTATCATAAGGTGTTTTACATTTTTATTCTTTTCCTGTCTGTGATTTCTAAAGTTGGTAACATTGATGTTGAAATCTACTTGACAGCTGACAGTATTGTTTTACTTTGGTATTCATTTTACCGTAATTATGGTAGTTAAGTCTTTAGAGAATGATAAATTTGGAAATTTGGAGATCTCCATGCTGGACACGTCGACACTCAAGGCGTTGAAATGTCCATTGATCCTATACATTAGTGTATCACCATCTTTGGACTATATTAGTAGAGGGAAATTAGTCCAAAAATTTGAAGAGATGTGATGTAACTGGAAAGTTGATTTTTTTTCTTCTTGTACGTGCAACTGAGTTAGAACACACACAAAAAAATAGCAAAATCGGACTGGAGCTTCGCTAGAAAAAGGCATAAAAGTGCATTTTTTAAATACATTTTGAATGGATCGCTACCCTATTTTTTTTTAAATATCTCGAATCTATGGTTTATAGAAAAATGAGGGGGAAATGAAAATCTCGTAAATGAAGGGACTATCAAAATGGATGGGGGAAAAATTCGAATTTCTGGATTTAAGATTTTTTTTTCACCACTAATGCAACAAATTCGGTAAAAAAAAAAAATCAGATCTTAACTAAAATTTGATAAAATATGTGTCTTGACACTAGAAATCGGTGGTCAAATTCACAAAAAGACGATTTTATTTTTACAGAAACAGTTGGCCATTTTCGAAAAAAATTGAAAGCATTGTAATATAATGAGAAGTGGCCGTAGAGTAAACTTTTTTTTTTAATAATCAGTTTTTTGACTACTTTCTAGTGAACATATGCAAAAATTTGTTTATCAAGGTGAAATACCCTTTCCCCCCTTTTTTTAAATAAAAAAATAAAATTTTTAAAAAATGGGTTTTCGTATATAGCGTACTGGTATCTTTCTAACCAGATTTTCGTAAATTTTTTATTTAATAGTCATTCTCAATCAAATAAACAAATTCTCATACATTTCAAAAATGAGCGATGTTGTTATTTAGATGCGGACCCGATTTAGTAAGAAAATGGACAAAATAGTATAATTACATTCTTGCATTACATATAATATAGATAAATATATTCTTGCATATTTTCACTAGAAATTTGGTAAAAAAACTGACAATTAAAAAAAATGGCCAACTGTGGCCGTAAAATTTTTTTACATATTTGACCACCAATTTCTTGTAAAGACACATAATTTGTCCAATTTTTGTGATGATTTTTACCTTTTTTTACCATTTGTTGCATTAGTAAAAAAAATAAAATAAATAATCTTAAATGCAGAAATTCGAAATTTTTGAGATACTCATATTACCACACCCTACTATTAAGATAGTCCCTTCATTTTCGAGTATTTTCACTTTTTTACGACCCATAGAGCCGGAGATATTAAAAAAATTTAAAAAAATTACTAATGTACTCAAAATGCAACAAAAATTTAATTTTATGCACTTTTCCACCGAAGCTCCAGTCCGATTTTGCAACTTTTTCAGTTTCCCACTCAGTTGCATGTAGGCCTACTGTATATAAAAAAATTATTAAAAAAAAAAAATTTCAACTTCCCAGTTACATCACTTTTTTTATATTCTAATTTCCCTCTACTATGTAGGGTATGCAAAAATAGAAGAGAAATACTGACCATTTCCAGAAAAGTGAACGAGACAAGGAAATGTTCAGTCATTTTAAGTCATCACAGAAGCACAAAGTCTTTGAACATATAAAAGCCGATGCAACATATGCAGATGATGTCATGGTATGGGAGGATCTTGGAGAGAAAACTAATCAAATAGGGAGTGATGGAAAACAGGGATTGGATATAAATTTGGGAAATCTGGCGATCTCCACGATGGAAATTTCAACACCCAAGACGATGAAACGTCCATTGATCCTACGCAAAACAGTAATTTATCACTATCTCTTAGCTATGTAGGCTATATAGTACAAATTATTTAAAAAATAGAAGAGAAATACTTTTGAGCTTTTCAAATGGAAAGAGGAATGACATAAGGAAAAGTTTTGTCACTTTTTTGTTTAACATAATAATGTATGACGTCATCACAGAAGTACAAAGTCATAGAAAAGTAGAGACAACATATACAGATGATGTCATGGCATGGGAGGATCTTAGAGAGAGAACTAGCCAAATGGCTATCTGTTGGCTCCAGTTTCATCTAGGGATAGTTGAGATAGATTTATAAAGAAATATTGTTTTTAGCACAATCCTAATGGTGGTGCTATGGAAATAAATTATGCTCAAATACAACAACACACCAATTTTTATTAAAATCAACCAATAAATTACAAAGATGTGATACTTGTTTTGGGGATAAAAAAAATCCTTGGAGTGGAATATTTTGAAAACCCTTTCTTAGTACGCGTCTTCAAATCTACCCCAAACCTTGTTACAAAATTCATAACTCTTGTCTTCTTGGATCCAGAGATATGCTTTAGGTGTAAAAAATACCCTTGGAGTGGTATAATTTTCTAAAAACCTTTCTTAGTACGCGTCTACAGACTTATCCCAAACCATATTTAAAAAATTCATAGCTCTTGTCTTCTTGGATCCAGAGAAATGCTTTAGGTGTAAAAAATACCCTTGGAGTGGTATAATTTTCTAAAAACCTTTCTTAGTACGCGTCTACAGACTTACCCCAAACCATATTTAAAAGAATCATAGCTCTAGTCTTCTTGGATCCAGAGATATGTTTTAGGTGTAAAAAATACCCTTGGAGTGGTATAATTTTCTAAAAACCTTTCTTAGTACGCGAGAGAGAGAGAGAGAGAGAGAGAGATATTACTAGCGTCATATTTTACCTACATATTTGTTTATTGAACATTTACGAACGGATAAAATTACAATTATTATTTTTTTTTTTTTTACCGCAGATACCTCTAAATTTTTAGTCATAAAAAAACAAAAATGTCTAAAAGTCTTAAGATACATTATTAATACCCCTAAATACCGAGTTTGATCAATTCAGTCGTTTTTAACTGCAAAAAGTCCACTGAAATCAGACAGACATCATTAAAAAAATACTTTTTTGAACTGATAACCTCAAAACTGTCCGCGTAAAACTATACATCGATGTTTTTCCATCTCTCGTAATATTTTCCCTACACTACATATATATGAGACAGTAAAGAAAACAGAAATTTTCGGTACAGCAACGGTAAAGAACGTATGCTATGAATCGTTCTTTTCCCGTTTATGAATTATAGATATCTAAAGTTGGTAGCATTGTTGATGACGTCAGAGACACTTGACAGCTGAGAGACGGTATTGTTTTATTTTGTTATTAATTATACCATAATTACACCCACCTAGCCTTTTACAACATCTCTTGCCATGTTGACGGAGTTTTGAGATCATTAAAGCTGGTTCGATGGCGTGAAACGCACCTACGTAATCAAAATTTTATTGAAAACATAATAATAGCTGCACAAACTTTCTCAGTTACACAAATATAAAAACAATTATATTGGACATACCTGGTCTTTCAAAACTTTATTTTTATCGGATTGAATTTTTCTGGTGACAGTTTTAAACACACTCAAGAAATTACCATACGGTCGATTTTGTAAGAAACAAATTTGTCCAATATTATAGTTATAACGTACTTAATTAACAGCAAAATTTCGTACAAATCTGTTTAACAGTTTCTTTAACAAATCCAATTATTATCCGGAAAGGGGAGTGCTGGAAAGGACATTGTATGAAACTACCAAGTTTGTCTAGTGATGTACCAAAGTCTTCTCAGAGTTAAAGGAGTAATTATGTCAAGACATTGTAGAGGATGAGAAACAACTTCTTCTCCCTTATTAACCCTTCCATTAAGGCGATAGTGGCGCCCAACTTGCGGTCAAAACTCGCATTAATCCTGAATAACGTCTCTCTGAAAGCCTAATTGGTGGCGTTTTAACCATAATAACAAGGAAAACTGAGTGTTTTAACCATAACAACAAGGAAAACAGTGTTTTGTCCTACAGGATTGAAGGTTAATACTTTTAGAAACGACTTTTTGGCCTTCGTCCTTCAGTTTAATATTCTGCGAACGAATTTCTCTCTAAGCCTACATACAATCTTGTGCGTAAAATAACTAAAGTAAATTCATTTTTATTTAAACGGTATACGAAGTATAGGGTAAGTTTAGTAATAAGTGATTTTTGAGATGCCGTCCGTAAGTCGTCATCTGCACGATAGCCGGTAAAAACATTAAGGAACATGCAATTTGGTGAAGGGTGTTATAGTGCGCTCATACAGAACCCTATGAAATTTAGAAAAATTGAATTGAAAATCTAAAATGGCGAACAGTTTCTTCTTCATAACTCGTGTGTTATTCAACACTAAATTAGATAAAAAATTCAAATTTTAATTCTGCTTGTAAACGTGGTTCAGAAAACCTGTGTAACAACTGTTTTATTTAAACGCTAACTAACGATTGGTTGGTAACATCATTTGTGCAACTAAGAAAAACTTGCTAGAATCTAGTGTAAGCTAAGTTAGATAGTATTGTAGAATAAGCTAAGTGAGGTAGTATTGTAGAATAATCTAGGTAAAGTAGTATTATAGAATAAGCTAAGTAAGGAATTATATAGCAACAAAAATTTATTTGTATCCCTATATTACTATTTACACAGCCTAGACTATGGCTACTTTAATTTTTATCTATGTAAAGTGTGGAAAATCGCCACTTGAAAATGTTTCAAACGTCAAATTTTGAAAACTTTAAGAACCTATTTAAACGAATAAGTAGGTTTATCAAACAATAACCAAGAATAAAAAAGTTTTAAAATATTGTACAGACTCCGAAAAAATACTAGACCCTAAACGAAATTAAAAAGTTGGCAGCCATATTGGAAAGTGGTAACAATTTTTCAGAGTTTACAAAAAAAGTTGAAGTTATATGAAAAATTAACAACGATCTCCCATTTAACGTTTTTCATGAGATTAATAAGTTAAGATATATAAATAGTGCCACGACAAAAGAAATCACCCTGTATATTGTGCACAACAAATCTTGAGAAAACCTTCGGAAGGCTTGTAAAAATATTAAAATTAGATTTTCTTATAATATATATATATATATATATATATATATATATATATATATATATATATTAAAATATTTCTGTCATAAGTAAACATAATTATTGTTAAACATAAGATATCAGTTCATTATTTCAACCACTAAAAAACAAATTTTGTTTTGCACAAAATTAGATGTACGTGATCTCTTTAATATAATTCCCCCCCCGGTTTATTATCTTTGCCTTTTCTCAAATGAATTTATAACACAATTTATAATGTATAAATACAATTTTTATAGTCCTGAGTGACAGTTTTTGACTGCCTATCAATATTTTCATTATTGAAAAACTGTACGTATTTCAACTTTACTATGTTTTTTTCACTTGATAACGAGAGTTGATCTAACTCTCGAAACGTTACGTTTTTATAGACACATAATGGTAAATGTCCGAATAAACTATACTCATAATACTCACCATCATTATCCATTATTTGGGATTTCTTAAAAATAAAAAAATAAATTGATGAAATGTTGTTAAAAGTCTACAAAAATGAAATCGCCTAAACAATTAAATTACAAGGCTGAATAAATTGAATTTTTGACTTTTTATAGAATCCTATATTAAAACATTAAAAAAACCTTTAGGGGTTCAATTTAGTGGTTTCGGGCTTAGCAATTCCGAAGTGATGAAGCTGAATCTACACATTTTTCATAGCTCTTCAATTTTTTTTATAAGACGATGACGACCAAGAGGTTTTTACCCTTCAAAACAACAAGCAAAAGCAATTCTGGTTTTCTGCTGTTATTTATTTAAAAATTTATCAAACAGTATCTATACTTTTCTAACACCCAGTAGATTAAAAACTGCACTGCGCAAAATCGTTTCGCCTTTCGTAATATATGATTAACTTTTTATTACAAGTTTTTACATTTTACCACTAAAACATGGATTCGCAGGACAACACGTTATCTCGTGATATTTTGGCAGCTAAAAATACTTGCACGAATAGTCGATTCACACGCGAAAATTAAATTTCAATATGTTAATAATTGTAGTTTAAGTGTCAAAACGTGTTTTAGGTTACGTCAAACAGCTCTTAATGAATTTGGTTTATTTAACTGTAATTTGTTGGTTCTAAATTTAGAACAAAGGTTAAAATATGTTGGGGACATCAAGATTTCAATATTCTAAATGATCATATAGGGTGTGTAGTAAATTATGATCGATACTTTGAACGTATTTGTTGCATTTTAAGAAGGCAAAAATCATGTTATCGTATACTAAAAACGTTTAGTTTTCTGTTTGTGTCTTTGTAAATAATGTATGAAATAGATAAGATTATGACTATCATTTATCAGTACACCAAAGTTGTATCATCATCGTGGTACTTACCCAGCCCGATCAATCAAACAGATTCTCAAAATGTAAAAAAAAAACACAGTTGGCTTTCTTAGGCACATATGTAAGAGTAAATTATATTGGTAGATTACATATGACAATGTGAATTTTAATTGGATTGTATAGTGGAAGTGGTTCTATCCATACGATTAATGTTTATTTCTTTATTTTTTTTTTTAAATTTATTTTTTTTATTCCGACATTTCGTGTTGAATTACCATATAGAAATGAAATTCTAGAGTATTTTTTTTTTTACAAATCTATGTAACATAACTGTAAAGTATAAATAAATATTGAGCTTGACTTGTGAGATAACATTAGATAAAATAAAACTCCAACACAAGATCTCACAAAAATAACGTTTACGTACACGTAATTTTTGTGAGATCTTGTGTTGGAGTTTTATTTAATCTAACACTAAAGTGTCAAATTTGGAGAGTCTTCCATTAAATAGTGATCTTCGTGGGACACCCGGTACAGTATACACTTGTTAAAATTTGTAGGATGTGCGGTGACAATTTACGTTTTGATTTTCCCACATATATACGCAGTATAGAGCAAGTGATATTTACGGTCAAAAATCAATGTCGATTTTGAGGTTCTCTCCGAGCCCAAAAAAGTGTTTTTGTTTTAAATTTTGGAATGGTATTTTTTAAGGTTTTAAGCTTCAGACAATCAGATTATAGAACTTTATGATTGCATTATTTTATTGAATTTAAACTAATCAACATGGTTTAAATTGAAATAGTTGCACTGTGTATTGTGGAAAGCATAACTACACCCTGATTTTTAGCAATAGAGCAGATGTGTACATTTGCTCCCAGTGTGTTGCAGTTAGCATACTCTACACCTTGTTCTTAGCATAAAAGAATATGGATTACATGCTCCCAATGTATTAAGAAAAGCATAACTTACACGTAGTTTTTATTATCGGAACAATTGAATATTTGTTCCAAGTGTATTACTTCTTAGTTTTCATGCGTCACATATTTTGTTTTTACAAGACTCCGTCTATAAGTTTTTGTTATCTATGAATGCAACATGCACTGTAAATGACCATGGCCAGTAGCTTACTGAAGGTCATTATAACCTTGATCAATAGATCACATTGCTCACAGAGAAGACGTCAATCTGTGAGACACAGATCAAGTCAAAGATTATGTAACCCACAGATAAGTTTAACTGATATTGAAACCTCTTGTAATTGTTTTGTTTACATTTTGATCAGTAAGGTTCAACAGACTGAATAGATGGACACGTTTGTATATTTTTGATAGAAATTTTTATAAATAGATAAAATTAACTAGGAATCATAAAATAGTCACATACTAGTGGTTTTTTTGAGAGTTGAATTTGTGCTGTGGTGTGTCACAATCTAATGAACTTTTAATTTTAAAATTCTTTAAACTGATATATTTTTAATTTAACCAGACTTCAAAATTAAGGCAAACGAAAATTCCCCAAACCCCAAACTTGATGTACATTTCAATGACATAGTCATCATCCTCAAAGGGTTATAGATAAACAGGGTAGCATGGATTTATTAAAAGCCTAGTTATGGTTTCCTGTTTTTGCGGTTTGGGGAATTTTTGTTTTGTTATTGTGAATATCGCCACAGAGTTCTTTGGACTTTGAAAATGTAAATAAAACTGAAGCGCAACAGTCAGAGAATTGCAGTGGCCTCCTAAACGACCCTCGGTTGAATAACGTGTGACCAACGCAACAAGTTACCGTCGCTGTAATTCTTACTTTCACTACCAGACTTCCTTATCTATAGTAATTTTCCATTTTAACTCACAATGATGAGTTAACACTATAACGTTATGATTACGGACCCTGTAGCGCACAAAGTTATAGGCCTACTAGACAGAAAGAAACCTGCGCAGAACCGTCATCTCTAGAGTTGTTCGAGCACGCATGTAGGGGCGATGGCAGGGAGGGGATTGGAGCGGTGATGGGGATAAATTGTTACATTTTTGCCATAATATAAAGGAATTTAAAACCTATAATTTAATGCCTTTTTACGTCTTTTACTTTGTGAAATATTTAAATTTACTAATTGTAGTTGTCAGGAACATAAACGATACACATTCACAGTTTTGCAGCGCTATAGTAGGTTTGAAAAAGAAAATATTAAGCCCTACGCAATGAAGAGGCGGCCGGGTATGTCTAGCCTAACTCTTCCACCACAGTTCTATATAGATCAGAGGTACTGTTATACTCAATTCGGTTGTTCAACACTGTAGATTTGCTCAGTCCACGAAATGAAATCAAAATACTACGTCTCGAAATAACGCGTTTTGTATTCCTCCTGCCGAATAATCTACAGAGTGTTAGGAAAGTATAGACACTGTTTGATAACTTAAATAAATAATAGGAGCATAACCAGAATTTATTTTCCTGTTTTAAAAGCAATAATCCTTATGGTCATCATCGTCCTATAAAAAAAAGAAGATAGAATAGATATCTGAGTAAATAATTAAAATATCATTAAAATATTTTAATAAATCTAGTCAACCTGATCAGAAAATTCTTCTTTTTTTTTAATGCAGCCGTGTAATTTTATTGTTTAAAGAGACTTCAATTATTTCATTTAATAATAGGGCAGAGAATCTTCACTTTCAACAACTTTTCAGCCATCAACTCTTCCAGTTATCTCTTCTCTATTATCTTCAAATTTGCTTTTCTTATGCAACCTAATTTCGTAACCCGAGAGAGGACCTTTCACCCTCGGTGGCTCACCTATAGTGAGTGCGAGGGTGGAAATCCCGAGGTCACTAGCTGGATCTACACTTTTTTATAGATCTTTCTCAGTTTCATCTTTCCTATCAGATCCCTTGTCAAGTCTTGTTCATTTCCTATCCTGGACCTATCAGAGTATTCGAGAGAAATGGGGGTTTCTATTGTATGCTCTTTTCTTCTTCTTTTTTTTTAAATTTAATTGTTTAAGACGATGATGACAGAGACGTTTTCCCCATTTAAACAACAAAAAATATATTTATAGCCTAAAAACTCAATGTCCCCAATATTTTGAACCTTTTAATACGCCTTAATCTTTGTTCTAAATATATAACCAACAAATTACAGTTAAATAAACCAAATTCATTAACAGCCGTTTGACTTAATCTAAAACACGTTTTGACAATTAAACTACAAGATATTGAAATAAAGGAAATTTAACTGTGGTGTATTTACCTGCCGAAATGTCATGAAAAAACATGTTGTCCTGCGAATCCATCTGTTAGTGGTAAAATGTAAAACTACAGGGTGTTAAAAAGGTATAGAAACTGTTTAATAAATTTTAAATAAACACCAGGAAGAAAACACGGAATTTCTTGTTGTTTAAAGGTAAACACACCTCTCGGTTTTTATCGTCTTGAAAAAAAAAGGAAGAAAAGAACATAAAATAGAGACCTTTAACCCAGATTTACACTGATAGAGTTAGGCTCGGGAAAGAACAGATAGGAAAGATGAAAGAGAGGGATCTATAATATTAAATAAAGAAAGTGTGATCCAAGTAGAGTATTTCAGGATTGCAGCACTCGTGAACCTCTGAGAGGCATTGCCCGAAATAAAATGGTCATTCCGCGAAGTGAGTATTTTGCCCTAATCACTCTGGAATTGTAAATAACATATATATTTAAAATCGATGAACAAATTAGGTTATCATCGCTTACAATTATAATAAGAAATTACAGTAATTATAATTTTACCATTGAAAAAAAAAGAGTAATTTCTAATAAAAGTTAGAGTAAGATATATCTTGTTGTTTAATCGTTATTTGTAGTTTTTTGAGTTGTTATCCATGTCGGTGTTGGGTTCAAGGCGATATTTTAACACGAGCTACTGTCATGTTTATTTAAATTAACTCCAATAATTTATTCGAGTTAAACTTGCTTTGAAATTTTAGGTTAGGAAATACGTTTTACGATCTCCCTCCAAGATGGAAAAAATCAATTACTTCCTCACATACACTTAGAGTAGGGAGGTGTGTGATTGGTCAAAAAATCTATGGTCATTTTTTGCGGATCCCGTGAGTACTAAATTGTGGTTTTTGGAATAAGTCTTTTGGGCGTTTATCATATGTGCCGTGCTTTAAAGCCTAAACGTGTTTTATTAATGTGGGCATATTTTAACGGTATCTCGGGACTTTTTTTATTTTTTGATAACTCGAGATTTGTGATAGCTGCCATAAGAAAACAACACAATTTTTTTTAAAAACGGTTCTTCCTAATTTGATCAAAATTTATCCTATAAGGACGAAATTAAACGTGTTGGTCTCTGATTCACGAGTTATCGGTAAAAAAAAAAAATCAACTACGGGGCTGTTGAAAGGAAACCTTTCTATAAACGAATTTACTTACATTGTTTTCGTAATAATACAATTTTCTAATAATTATACCTTGCGGCTTACATTAAATTTATCAAAAACGTATCCATTTTCTTATTTTGCCGCTGAAATGTTCTTTGATAACCCCCCCCCCCCCCAGTTCTTTACAGATGACCCACAACTGTCTGAAGTCTGGACTGATACATCTAACATAACTCTATTATAACTTCAAAGTAACTCTACAACGCTGTGAGATCAAGGAGTCAACTCAAAGGCTTCACGCTAATGTGTGTCGCTTTAATATCTATGTACAGGGTGGTTCAGAACTCTGAGCGGTTTGAGTTTATCTTGTTGTTTAAAGGTAAACAGTCGTCACATCAACGCTTTATTAAGAAAAAGGAAGAAAGAAAATAACATAAAGACCTCTAGCCCTCAAATCGGAAAAGAACAAGAGTTGGTCAAGAGAGAGCTAATAGGAAAGAAATGAATCTAATTCAAAATTGCATGACAAAAGGTGTAGATCCAGCTTGGATGCCTCTGGAATGTCATGATCGTATAAGTTAGTATCCTGAAGAAGGTTTCAACTAGAACTAGGTATAAAGTTTCATGTTGCTAATTTGTATATGATAAATTTAAAGAAAACATTGTTCTTCAATTTGGGTGCCCCGAAGGGACACATTTTAAATATGGGCAGTCTGTTTAAAAAGATTTTCAAATGTAGGCTATAGAACCTAATTTCAAAGCATTTTGAAAACTAAACATTCAAAATGGCGGCTTAAATATCGTAAATGTTTCATTTTATCTTCATTTGTATAATCATTAACAAAACAAATATATTAAAATTAAACACACCCATTAGTATTTAATGGGATTTTAAAATTTTACATTGGCAGATTTTCAAACAATTATTTCTGTTTTAAAAAAAACAACTAACACAGTTAATACAACGTTAAATGTTTTAGGTAGAAAACCTTTTGGTGATTATCGCCTTTTAAATAAGAGAAATAATAAAACAAAAAATACCTCTGCTTCTCAAATACTCTAATAGCGTCAGGGTCGATCAAGATACCAACCAGATAAGAAAGATGATAGAGAGGAATCAAACTCAAGACTAAGCGAAGGAAGCTGTAGATCCAGGTAAGGTATCTCGGAGTATCTTGGTTAGGAATACAGCGCATTCTCCGAAATATTTAATATGATAGTATGAACAAGGCGTTACGAACAAGTCTTACAAAAAGAACTTCAAATGAAAAATCTGATGGAAAGATTGCATCTAAACTAAAAATTAAAAAAAAAAGAAAAGTTTCTTACTATTTTTTTAATGTTTTTATTTGTATGATTTTCAAATATGATGAGTACAAAATACCATATGTGTTATACACATAGGGGACTATATTTTTCTTTTCAGAAATTTAACTCTGAAACTTGCACATAACTTGTATGTGTCGTGAATTAGAATTGTTTGTTTTAAGTGTTTGGACAATGTTTTATAAATGAATAATAACGTATCATCACTGCATAAAATACACACTGCCAAACTGAAAGTGAAACGCAGTATAGGTTCAGATTCATAGAAGGAAAGCCAGCTTTAACGAGAACTTTATGATTAATAAACACTCTTTTAATTACTTCATTATTTTGTTTGCAGTGAAACCCATCAAAGCCACCGCACGAATCATTCCAAAGAAAACTAAAGAAACCCAAAACTTTGGTCACGTGACGCGGATCAAAACTTTTCTACTAAAACACCAACAGTTGAAGCTATCTTCTCTGGATTTAATTTCAATTTCATCAACATCATTGCAATCGGAATGTAAAAGGAATTCTTTAAAATGTCCTTTTTAAAAGAGAAATTCAAATTGTTCCGAGTTAGTCCAACATTGTAGGAGGAAAGTAAGCTAAGAAATGTCAACCATGAGAGGAATTTTAATATATAAATTTTCAAATAAAACTCAAATGAAGGAAAATATTTAGTTAGTTATATACAAAGTAATCTATTATAGGCGTGTTATTATTTCAGCGTATTAAAAAAAGAAACATGTTTCAAAAAGCTTTCATTTTTCGTTTGTGGCTCTAATTTTTTTATAAATTTGTTTAGAGACACAAACACCACTTGGATGCTCACTATAGTGAGTACGGGCTTATAATCCCGAGGGGCCTAGCTGGATCTAATCTTGGGTTAGACTCCTCTCTTTCATCTTTCCCTTTAACTAACTCATGTTCTTTTCTGACACTGACGCTATTAGAATATTCGAGGGCTAAGGATCTTTACTAAACTTTATATTGTTTTCTTCCTTTCTACTTAGATTAAAGAGAGAGGTTAAGAGTTAGACCGACCCCAGACCGCGTCTATTATGGAACTAAGTCTCTTATTTCTAGTCCAGTAGATTAGTCCCCTTTACAAGTTTTAATAATCCACTCACTAGCTCGTCCAATGAGAGTTCACCAGGAGTTTGGAAGACAAAAACCCTATACATCCTATTTGCAAGAACCACATAATGACCTGGGGGTCTCAACACCCATTCCGCACAGTCTAGACTCTAGACCACAGTCCTGTAATAAGTCCCATGAGTTCCTTTCAACCACTATACAAAGCATAGAGTAAGTTTGGTATTCCCTAAGAGTTGCCTAAAGGACAAAAATGTTTCTAAGAAAGCTTGTGAACGATTTTGTTAACCACCAAATGTTGTCTATCAACACGCCATCCTGCTATAACTGGACACCGACCTGCATTTCATCCTTTTTTAAAAATAAGTATCGATTCTAATAATCACAACAAACCCGCTGAACAACAATAGACCAGGGGGGAGGGTGGTGGGTGGGTGGGTGGCTGATGACGTTAGAGCTAGGCAATGACGTCATTCAAGGAGTATTGGAAAAGGTCAGAGTTGTACACTGTACACGCTGAAAACCTAAAAATAGTTAAGTCATTCATGTTTAGTAACATGCCATGATAGATATTCAATGGTTTATTTATGGAAAGTGTTTTTGAAAATCTAAAAATAAACAAGTATGGTTTTCTTACATTTCTAAAGCTGTATAGGGTCAGTCATTATGGTCGTGTATTTTAGAAATGAATCAAAATAAAGAAAGCCAGTTTCAGTAAACATAAGCTACATTTTCTCAGGGTTTTTTTCTTCTTATTTAAAGACAAAAAACCTTTCGGTCATCATCGCTTTGTCAAACAAATCAATGTGCCATCATGGTACTTACCTAAATCCACCATACAATATAATACAAGCAGATCCTCGTAATTGTGTTGACTACTTTCTTAAGGTCAGCTATTCTTGAGGTAGATGTGTATACATATTAAAAGGATTTCACTCGCTTCGTTCGAGTTTTTATCCCAGTCCTGGCGGGCCTCGAAGCTGTTCCTATGTACAGATGACTCCACTCGCTACGCTCGTGTCGGTGACGTGGCCTTCGTAACTATACGACTATCAGATTTTTTGAGCGGTCAGGGTTCGAAATTACATTTTTGACAATAACTTCGCTATTTGTTATCTTAGAGATGTGGGGTTGGTATCATTGCAGAATTAAAATCTACAAATTTGTATCTAATTTAGTGTGTTATAAGTTGAAAAGCACAGGAGATGTGAAGAAAACTATTTAAAATGGCCGCTATATTCATACTAAATTTCATGTTCTTATCTTAATATATTGTTTAAAAAAAAAAAAAAAAAAAAAGGCAAATATTTGTCTAAGCGTTTTTGAAAAAAAAAAAAAAAACAAATATTCTTAATTTTTTTCTTTATCCTGACCCACAGAATCATTTCCTAAAGTTTGTCAGCTTACATACGGGACACCCTGTATATCACTCTCTAAGTTTGTGTCGGTGATTCAGCTCTGCAGGATCATATAGGTGATACGAATGTCATAACTTCTTGGACTCGACCATTGAGCAGGTTCACAGAGTGGTGGAGATAGTAGAGGAAGCTATGGAGAGGAAACAGATCTGCTCGGGCGTATTTCTCGACGTGGCGCAGGCGTTCGACGGAGTCTGGCACTGTGGGCTGGAACATAAACTGGAACGGGACTTGCCGGAGCAGTTCTACAGAATTATGAAGTCATACCTTCGTGAGAGACACTTTCGTGTTAGATATGAACATGACTACTCACAAATTAAAACAATCAAAGCAGGAGTATCCCAGGGAAGTGTCCTTGGCCCTGTACTGTACCTTCTGTACACCAGAGATATACCAGTTAATGGAAATTCCACAGTGGCGACTTTTGCCGACGATACAGCAATTCTAACAGTTGGTGACAACATTTTAGAAGCCACAGAGAAATTACAGAATGCTACCAACGCAGTAAGTCAATGGACAAAAAATTGGAGACTAAAGCTCAATGAATCAAAATCTGTTCATATTAATTTTACCAATAGAAGATACGAACCAGCACCAATAACATTAAATGAAAGGAAGATAACATACGTAAACAGTGCAAAGTATCTCGGGATGACACTCGATGCAAAGCTCAGATGGAAGGAGCATGTAAAAAAGAAAAAAGTCGAGCTAAAGCTCAAATTCAATAAAATGTATTGGCTTTTTGGAAGGAATTCCGAACTGTCAATAAGCAACAAAATACTATTGTACAAGCAAGTTCTAAGACCAATATGGACCTATGGTGCACCACTCTGGGGATGTACAAAGAAAAGCAACAGTAGCATAATACAAGTTTTCCAAAATAAAGTATTGAGAATGATTGTCAACGCCCCATGGTATGTGAGGAATGACAACATACATAAGGACCTAGGCATTGAGCCTGTTGAGGAAGTCATCAAGAGGCTCTCTGTTAAGCATCGTCGCAGGCTAGAGCAGCACAAGAATACAGAGATTGTCCAATTGCTGCACCGCAGTGACAACATCACAAGAAGGCTGAAAAGGACCAAGCCAATGGACCTCACTAGGCAGTAACCACATTGGGACCAGCCGTCGGACTGCACCCCAGCACACAGCGAACACATATGATAAAGGAAAATTGCTAGATGAGGCATGCCTCAGTTGTAATAAAAAATAATAAAAAAAAATAAATAAAAATAACTTCTTGGGAGGTTAGGTTTCGAAATTAAATTTTTGACTATAATTTTGCTATTTGTTATCTTAGAGAGGTCGGGTTGGTACCATTGCAGAATTAAAATCTACAAATTTGTATCTAATTTAGTGTGTTATAAGTTGAAAAGCACAAGAGATATGAAGAAAACTATTTAAAATGGCCGCTATATTCATACTAAATTTCATGTTCATTAATATATTGTAAATATATATATATAAGCAGATATTGGGAAAACTAGGCGTTTTTGCAAAAACAAATATTCTTAATTTTTTTCTTTATCCTGACCCACAGAATCATTTCCTAAAGTTTGGCAGCGTACTTACGGGACACCCTGTATATCACTCTCTAAGTTTGTGTCAGTGTTTCAGCTCTGCAGGATCTTATAGTAATACGAATGTCAAAACTTCTTGGGAGGTTAGTAAAAATTACATTTTTGACTATAACTTTGCTATTTCTCATCGTAGAATAGTGGGGTTGAAATCTACAAATTTGTATCTAATTTAGTTTGTTATAAGTTGAAAAGCACACGAGATGTGTGCAATAATTCACTGTTTTTATTCCCTAAATATGTTTATATAGAAGATTTTAAATCTCTGAATAACTTTCTCTAAACTATTTGTGATCGCAACGTATACATAACATTGCATTGTATATATTTTGTGTTGACGTGGAACATGAATGGATTGTCTGGATATAGAAGAGGCGTAACGGTCATAGCTTTAACGTCAGAACCACAAAGCACTGAAAACAGGGTAAAATATATTACATGAGTAGTGAGGCAAACATTATGTCAGTTAGTGGGTTCGATCCCAAGTGGGGGTAACAGATTTTTTTTCTCCATAAACCACGGAATGTTTTTAATTTGGATAGATTTAATTTACGAAAACTCTGTCTTATTTCTAATAATTTCTTCTTTTTCTTGTCCAACTATTTGAAGTGAACCAAAATTTGCTTCATTTTTTGGTGTTTTGACCCATGGATCTAATATTCGGTCCATTCTTCAGTCTTAATTTGTTTTTCTTTTCCACACATATAATAATCAATATGAATATTTTCCCTTGTTGTTTAATAGAAAAACCCTCTTAGTCATAATCGTCTTATAAAAAATAAGATAAAATAAATATTCCTACCAACCAATATCCTAATAACGTCAGGGTCGGAAGAGAACAGTAATTGGTCGAGAGACCTGATAGGTTAAATAAAATGAAGAAACTAGCCTAAGACAAGCTGAAACAAAAGTGTAAGTCCATCTAGATGGATTAGGGTTAGGTTAGGTTAGTTTAGTCTAGGTTAGGTTAGTTTAGGTTAGTCTAGTTAGGTTAGGTTAGTATAGGTTAGGTTAGGTTCTGAAATAACCTTTACAGCGACATTGAAATGCCTGGGCGTCATTTTCGATGATAATAAGAATGACACATGTTAAATATATTGTGGTTTCAGCTGAGAAAGTGGCGAGCGAGTTGAAGCGTGTGCTTGAAAACGTTGCTGGTACCTCCGCCAGTAAGAGGAAACTTGCTGTACGTACGATGTTTATTCTACAGTTTCCTACGCGGCCACAATATGGAAACAGATATTAAGACATGCAAAACACAGAGAATTGCTATCGAGAATACAGCGGAGGGTTGCTCTTAAGACGATCAGTGCATATAGAATGGTTGGGAAAGCTGCTACGATTGTTTTGGCGGGAATTCTCCCAATAGATCTGCTGGTGGAAGAGTGAGATGCAAGACTGGCTGAGGGTTGCTCCTACGAAGATGCAAGACAAAACACTAACGAGGAATGGCAGGTAAGATCCTGGCTCTAACTGGACTGGAACCCGGATATGAGTGTGGCTGAAGAGGAAACACG